>PITA01009748.1:0-75804 GCA_004023965.1 Spilogale gracilis
GTGTGAGCGTGTGAGAGCGCGGGCGTGAGCGTGAGGGGTGTGAGCGTGTGAGGGCGTGGGCGTGAGTAGGAGCGTGAATAGCAGTGGGGGCTTCAGCACAAGTGAACGTGGGTGTAGGCGTGAGTGTGAACACGAGCATGAGTATGTAACAGCACACGAGTGTGAGCACGTGACTGGTGGCGTGTGAGCATGAATGTGCGTGTACGAATGAGTGTGAGCACAAGCACGCCTGGGTGTGAGTATGGGTGTGAGCACGCAGGTGAGTGCGTGGCTAGGTGAGCGTGGGTGCGGGGTGCGCGGAGCCCAGGGCGGCCGGGCAGGCGGCGGGAAGGAGCGGGGTCCGGCCCACACAGGGTCCCGCAGAGCGTGGCTCCCTCGTCCCACAGCATCAGCAGGCTCCCCGCGTCCCTGAGCGTGTCCCGGGGCTGTGTCTGGGTTTGAGCGGCTTCCTGAGTCGTCACTCCTCTGCCAGCTCCTCAGCACTCACCCGTTTAACGGGTACAATTCAGTGCGTTTGTCTATTACATTATTTAAAAAATGGGGTGAAATGTAAGCATAAGTTTACTGTTCTCACCCCCTTTAAGTGTCTATCAGGGTGTCCATACGTTCGCATTGTCGCACAACGCCCCTACTGTCCATCTCCAGGGCTACCATCCTCCCGAACTGGGACTGTGTCCCCAGTAAACAGCCCCTTGCAGCCGCTCGCGGCCCTGGTGCCCACCGTCCTACCCTCCGTCTCTGTGGAGGGGACGACTGTAGGGACCTCCTGCGAGGGCACTTGTCGTCCTGTGCCTGGCTTAGCACGTCGTCGTCCAGGTTTGGCCCTGTGGGAGCCGGGGTGGGCAGCTCCCTGCTTGCGGGGTGAGGAGCGGCCCCCTGCACGCCCCGGCTTATCCTCTCATCTGCCCACGCACACGGGGGAAAGCCTCCCAGCCCCAGCCCTGCTGCCCAAGGCCCCTCGCGCTCTCTGAGGCCTGCTTCTGCACGTGCTCCCTTCCTGCCTCTTCCCCAGGACGTGCGCCCCATGTCGGCGAGGGTGTCCACAGGAGGGCTGACCGGGGAGGGCGCTCCGTGCAAGGCGGGCCCACTGCCTTCCTGGGGTCAGAGACCAGGGGCCCTGTTGACTCTCTGGCCTGAGGGGCCTGGGCTGGCTGGAGGAGGGGTGCTTTCTGGAGAGACTAGGGAGAAGGGCAGGCGGTTCTCCCCAAAAAGGCCCAGGGGGCAGTGCAAGGGAGGACCCTGCTGGGCCCAGGTACCCTCCCAGGCCTTGGGGAGGCCCAGAGGCAGGGGCTGTGTCCTCTGGGCCCTGGTGCCCAGCGTCAGGTGGGCAGTGGTTTACACGGGCAGAGGAGGTGAAAGTCGTGGGGACGAAGGTCTCCCTGCCTGTGTCCCATCCCGAGGCATTGCTTTCAAATGTGGCCAACTATTCAGAGAACAACTTTCCCTTAGGAGGCCGGATGCAGGATGGACACATGCGTCCCTCTTCACTTGCACGAAAGGACAATTTAAGGGTGAAGCTGAGTTTTATTCAAGAAACATGGGGCTTTGCAGGATTTCTCTTTTGATTTCATGAGTTCTAAAGCAAAATAGCCATTCTTCTGGTTGTCTGCCATTTCCACGCCTAGGCCGAGGTGACAGGGGCACAAAGCACGCCTCCCTCACACAGACGGAGCACCAGGGCCCAGCATGGAACCCCACGCCGAGGGATCTGAGTCCAGTGATTGGGGGCAGGTACTGACACACTGGTCAGTGAACGGAGCCCAGAGGCTGAACCTATGACCACGGCTGCCCCGGGCCACATGCGTCTCTGCTGGTCAGGACCCAGCCCACGGATGCGCCCACGGAAGCATGGATGTAGAAAGGCGGGAGCCTGTTTTGGAGACACTGTAAGAAGAAGGGAGGGCAGTTCTCTCCCCGTTTCTCGTTGGGTCTGAATCTTTGTCTAAATGTCCCGCTAAAATCAACAGTTGGAGATCAACAGAAAGCTGAAGACTTTACCTGGCCAGTGCTCAGATGAGCCTGTGAGGCAGCTGGTTGCTCATGGGTCAGGCGCTGTATTTGTTTGGTGAGTTAGGCCCTGAAGCCCGAGGAATAGGCCATCTGCAGGCACATGGCTGGGCTCATCGGAGCAGGAGGGATGACCCATCTGGGGACCCCAGTGTCAGATGGCAGAGCAGCAGACACCTATGGCTCCGAAGTTCCTCTTCTGACTGCAGTCTGATAGACTCACCCCATGGATGGACAGTTGGCGGTTGATATTAGATGGATGGATGGATGGATGGATGGATGGATAGATAAACAGGTGATGGATGGATGATGGATGGATGGATAGATAGATGATGGATGATAGATGGATGGCCAGATGATGGATAGATGGATGAATGGATGGATGGATAGATGGTGGGTGGATGGATGGAGGATAAATGGATGGATGATGGATGAATAGATGATAGATGGATAGATGAATGGATAGATGGATAGATAGATGGATGATGGATGGGCAGATGGATGGAGGATGGATGGATGGATGGATGATGGATGAATAGATGATAGATGGATAGATGAATGGATAGATGGATAGATGGATGGATGATGGATGGGCAGATGGATGGATGGAGGATGGATGGATGGATGATGGATGGATGATGGATGGAGGATGGATGGGTGGATAGATGGATGAGAGATAGATGATAGGTGGATGATGGATGAATGATGGATGGATGGATGATGGATGGATAGATGGATGGATGATGGATAGATGATGGATAGATAGATGGATGATGGATGGGCAGATGGATGGATGGATGATGGATAGATGGATGGATGATGGATGGATAGATGGATGGATGATGGATGGATGATGGATAGATGGATGGATGATGGATGGATAGATGGATGGATGATGGATGGATAGATGGATGGATGATGGATGGATGGATGATGGATGGATGGATGATGGATGGAGGATGGATGGATGGATGGATGATGGATGGATGGATGGATGGATGATGGATGGATGGATGATGGATGGATGGATGATGGATGGAGGATGGATGGATGGATGGATGATGGATGGATAGGGCAAATGGGAGGTCTGTTTCAGAAGACACTTTACAAAGACTGAACAAGAGAAATAAATCAGGTTGGGATTTTGATAGACCTGCCAATCTAATAATGCAGACTTCGAGGTTCTCAGCGTATTCTGAGGCTCAGAGTTTGCTGTGTGGCCGGGCCTGCAGATCGGTCTGCATTTGATTGGCTGCTGAGACGAATGTGGTTCAGAACAGCTTCCTACGAACCCGACCCTACTGCTGGGGAGGAGGGTTCTCCTTTGGCCTTCTCAGGAGGAAGCAGCACCCAGACGGGGCCCTTGCAGAGCCACACCTGCCCAGCTGCTCTGCTGTTGCCGGCGTGTGAGGCCGCTGGGGAGGGCCAGGTCCCCCCACAGGCCGCTTTCCTCTGGTCCCCTGGCCGGCTCACTGTGTTCTCTACAGTGTGCAGGGCTTATTTCTGGCAAAGCGAACGAGTTAGAGTGATATCTACTGGCCTGAGAAAACAACCACGCAAGTTGTAAAGTTAAAAAACTGAGGCGTGAGACCAGTACAGTTCTGGTTTTATGAAAAAAAAAATCCCAAAACCCAAGCGGGGTTACTGGCCATGCCGGCCGCCGTGGCGTGTTCTCGTTTTCAGGAGCTCGGAGCTCGGGGCAGGGATGTGTGCACGGCCCCTCAGGGAAGCTGAGCGTGGAGGAAGGGAAGCCATTCGGCTCGCCTCATGTGCGCGTTGCATGCTTTAGTTGTAATTTCGTGTCATAAAAAATTCATGGAGGGGTCAGCAGGGCTGGTCCTTCTGGAGGCCCTGAGCGACCCTGTGCCCCGGGCGTCCTCAGCTCCAGGTGCTGGACTCCGACCATCGTCAGTGTCCCCCGTGTTCTTGCCGTGTGTCTACACATCTGAAACTCCCTCTCTTTGTGAGACAGCATCACTGGGTTTGGGGCTCATCTTAACCTGATCACATCTGCAGAGACCCTACTCTAAACGAGGTCCCTTGCACGGGTCCCAGGCCCCCACCGTCCCCCAGCTTGGGCAGTTTGCTTTCTCATGGTGCAACATCTGCACTGACAGAGCAGTCTCTGGGCTGGCAACCTCTGAGGATTCGGTGGGACACCAGCTCCAGGGGTGGGTGCGGTGACCCCCCCAGGCGCTGTGACAGAGGTGCCAGGCCCACCTAACCCTCCCAGAGGCCGCATGACAACAGGAGCTCGAAAGCGGCCGTCCACACAGGGGGGTGTCATCCTGAGCGCCCGCTGGGGCCACGGCTGGGCTCCCCGCTCGGTCCACGCGGGGGGTGTCGTCCTGAGGGCGCGCTGGGGCCACGGCTGGGCTCCCCGCTCGGTCCACGCGGGGGTGTCGTCCTGAGGGCGCGCTGGGGCCACGGCTGGGCTCCCCGCTCCGTCCACGCGGGGGGTGTCGTCCTGAGGGCGCGCTGGGGCCACGGCTGGGCTCCCCGCTCCGTCCACGCGGGGGTGTCGTCCTGAGGGCGCGCTGGGGCCACGGCTGGGCTCCCCGCTCCGTCCACACAGGGGGGTGTCGTCCTGAGCGCCCGCTGGGGCCACGGCTGGGCTCCCCGCTCCGTCCACGCGGGGGTGTCATCCTGAGGGCGCACTGGGGCCACGGCTGGGCTCCCCGCTCCGTCCACGCGGGGGGTGTCGTCCTGGGCGCCCGCTGGGGCCACGGCTGAGCTCCCCGCTCCGCCCACGCGGGGGGTGTCGTCCTGAGGGCGCGCTGGGGCCACGGCTGGGCTCCCCGCTCCGCCCACGCGGGGGGTGTCGTCCTGAGGGCGCGCTGGGGCCACGGCTGGGCTCCCCGCTCGGTCCACGCGGGGGGTGTCGTCCTGGGCGCGTGCTGGGGCCACGGCTGGGCTCCCCGCTCCGTCCACGCGGCACCACTTCCCGGGCAGAAACGGCTGACAGAGCGGGCTGACGGGACGTGGTCCGGATATGAGAGTAAGTCAGGGGACCAGTTCGAGGAGAACAACAGGCTTGTTGTCAAAACCCCGATCTCGCGGGGAAGCCGCCGTCCGCTGCCATGAGCTGCACGGTTCCCCGCGCTCACGGACTTTGCTGATGCCGTCACGTGACGGATGCGATTTGCTCCCGCGGTGAAGGGAAACGTGTGGACATGCGGAAGACCTGGTTAGCTCAGTGAACCGCTGATCGGCTCACACCCCTGGTGGGTAAAAGGTGCCCTCGAAGTTCAAGCTTGACCGGAGACTTTTGACACAACACCTAGAATTTATTGATAGGGGTCCAGACTGTATTTTATGACTAAGCATTGGCAATCCCTAACGTGTTGAGTTTTGGTGTAATATCAAAGGAGATGAATTCAGCTATCTGGAAATGCTATTAGAATACACCTTCTTCTCCAGCCGTGTATGGGCATGCGGTTCGGTATTCCTCGTCGGTCAACCACAGCCGCGGATCCGCACAGACCAGGCCCAGACACCCGCGAGCTCTCTGTGGTCCACACTGAGCCAGACATGAAAGGGATACGAAAAACATAAAACAATGCCACTCTTTTCACTATTTTTCTTGAAAAATAATTTTAATAAAAAATACTCTGGGGCACCTGGGTGGCTCGGTTGGTTGAGCAGCTGCCTTCGGCTCAGGTCATGATCCCGAAGACCCGGGATTGAGCCCCACATCGGGCTCCCTGTTCGGCAGGAAGCCTGCTTCTCCCTCTCTCACTCCCCCTGCTTGTGTTCCCTCTCTGGCTGTGTTTCTCTCTGTCAAATAAATAAAATCTTTAAAACAAAACATGCTACTTGTGTTATCATATGTGATGGATTTGTTTTTATTTTTAAGTGAATTGCTATGTATTTTTATGTGACCGGTGCTGACTTCTAATATGGTGGAGAGCCGTGGACCTAAGCCCCAAAGGAAATCCTGTTGGTGTCCTCTGTGACACGTCCTGGGAACAAGGGCCAGGGCTGCGGCTGTGGGGGCCGCCTTCCTCTCTCAGCTTCTGTGCTGCCGGTCTCCGGACGAGGGAGCCCCCGTGTGTGCGGGCAGCGGCCCCTGGGCACAGCACACGGAAGACAGGTGCTCCCGGGGGGATGCGCACGCTCCGAGAGCACGGCCGCCTCGAAGGAAGGCCAGTGCTGGCCGCTGGGCTCAGGGCAACAGTGGGATTTCACCATGCTCAGCACGAAACAGCTTTCTCCTCCACCAAGTTGCTTAACAGTGGTCATAAGAGCACGTTGAGGAAAGGGGCCCCCTTGCCATGTGTTCACCAGCGGGCAGGCATGCTGAGCCCCGGGTTCTCTGATGCACTCCTGAGTTCACGCACCAGCCCCCAACATTGTGCTCGTCTGGTCAACAATTAGCAATGCATTAATTTATTTAACGTGTTATTAAAATAAAGGTTATGATTTATTTCCCCAAAAGCATTTTTGCCATGACCTCATGGGTCTGGCGGAAAGGCCCGAGTCACCATGGCTGTGTCAGAGCACGCTCACTGTGGCGATGTCTGCACCCTCGTGCAAGACGAGGACTGAGAGGCGTATTCTCCGGAGCAGGCAGGGACCTGCTGCCTGGGCTTCCGGGCTCTGGGCGCTGCCGGTGGGTTCCTTCCTTCCACAGAGGTCCCCTTCCCCACAGGTGTGCCCCTGAGCAGGCGTTCCCTGCAGCAAAGGGAAGAACCCTTCCAACAGGGGTGCCTGCACTCACTTCCCACCGGAGGCCTGCGTGACAGGCCGCCCCAGCCAACTGCCTGGTTTTACCTGGTGGGGCCCAGGCTAGGTCTCCGGTCTCGGGCGCCCTGGGTGGCTGGGGTCTAGTGCAGGGCGGTCTTGGAGGATGACCAGGCACCTGGCCCTGTGCCCCGTGTCTCCTGCTCCCAGGCCAGTCTGCCGGCATTAAATTCTGTTCCTTTCTGGATTAAAATTCTCCTCCTGGATGAGCAGGTGAGCCACCGATTGGCAGGGGGAGGCCACAATTTAAACACAGTTCCAGGTGGCATCTTAGTCATGGCCTGAAGAAAAAGCCAGCCCACCAATTTTCCAGAGAGAGAGATGCACACCAAGGCCCTGATTACCCAGCTGATGGGGGGGCTCAGTGGGGATGGAGTGTGCAGAGCCCCAGTCTCCCGCCGTGGCCTCCGGGAGGTGGGGGAAGCTGGAGCCTGGAGGGGTGGTGCTCAGGCAGGGGCCTGGGGACCATGTGCTTCTCCAGGAGGGGAGCCCCCTGCCCCCGGCTCCAAGGGGCCGACCGATGGGTGAGCTGACAACGAGCCTGGCCCCCTCGGAACCTGAGCAAAGGTCACTGCCTGAACAGAGCCACCAGGGGAGAGCGGAGGCCCCTGCATGTGGGGCTCAGAGCGCAGTCCCCTCTCCTGCACAGACAGCCTGCTTCTTCCCCGACCCCAACCCCTTCCCAGCGTGGCCCGTGATCGGGGCCGATGGAGGGGCCGCGTGGACACGCACTGAGCCACCGTGAGACCAGGGCATTCGCTCAACATAAGCGTGGCCTTGCTCTACCGCCTGCACCTGCTCTGCAGCCATGGGCTCCCAGCCGTGCCCACTGCCCAGGCCACCTGCTCTTCTGCCAGCAGTTAGCTTTCCTGGATGCCCGGCATCCGGCTCCTGAGCAGCTCCTCCTCCCCAGTGGCCCCGTGGTGTGAGCGGGGCAGCGGGGCGGCAGCGGGGTGGGGGTTATGGGGACTGTGGGGGGGGTGGGGGCGGGGGCCGCTGGTCTCCATCCCTCCGGGCCTCCCCCCACTGCTCCCCGGGCGGCGGCAGAAGGCGCTTTATTACCCACGGGGGTATTGCTGATGCGTCTGCTAATTGAGTTTCCTCCTCGGCCCCGGCCGCTTCTCCCCTCTGCATTCACCTCTGTACCCTCAGAATGAGTTACGGCGGCTCGGGTGACCAGTGCAGTTTGTTCTGGGGCTGGAATGGCCATCGTGGGCGCCGGAGGCCGCCAGGCCGGGAGGGGGGTGTCGCGGCCCTGCGCTCGCCGCGCTGACTCTCCAGCGGGAAGGCTTCGGGCCGGCGGAAGGCGCGGGTGCGGCGTCAGCCCTGCGGGTCAGCAGCTTCACGTGATGCCTGCACTGCAATACTCATCCCAGGCCGGCTGAAAATTGCAGAAAGCGTGTCCCCCGGTGTTGTCGAGGCCATGGCCTCCCAGCCCCACGCGGCCCCGCAGAGCAGATTTGTCTCTCCGCTCCCCCACATGTGGGAGGAAAGCCTGGCGGCTGGACAGTTGTCAGAGACTCTTGTGTGTATGTTGTGATTCACTAGGGAAGAGTCCCGAGGCCCCGTGGCCCCCACCCAGCTCAGCCTGCTCCCTTATGGTGCCCCCCCACCCCGAGGCCCCGTGGCCCCCACCCAGCTCAGCCTGCTCCCTTATGGTGCCCCCCCACCCCGAGGCCCCGTGGCCCCCACCCAGCTCAGCCTGCTCCCTTATGGTGCCCCTCCAGCCTGTCTCCTTTGTGCAGCACATGCAGGGAGGGAGGCCACCTTCTGAGGCTCACAGGCATGCAGCCTGGCCATGGGCGCTGTGGCCCCGAGCCTCTGCCCTGGCTCATCCGGGGGCCCTCTGCTGCCCGGGGCTGCCGTCCAGCCCGGCTGCTTCTGCCCTGGTCCCTGCGGGGCGAGACTGCACACACAGACTCTGTGGGATGGGGGTTCACCTGCCGAGCCCTGCAGCCCCTCCTGCTCCCCAAGGAGCCCTCTCTGCACACCTTCCCCAAACAGGGAGGAAGGGAGTGTGCCGAGCCCGAGGGAGGGGACAGGAGACCCGGAGGCTGGTGGGCGGGGGCCGGCCTCTGCTCTTGGCCCGGCCCTCCACCTCACCTCCCCCGCCCTGTCCGCCCGTCCACACTGGTCGCCATGGTTCCCACTGCACACGCAGAGCGCAGCTCTCCTTCCCCCCGCGGCTGGCAGGGGCCTGTCCTCGTCTTTGCTGCGAGTGTCTGGGATTGTCACCGTGGGGCTGTGGGCCCCTGTCCTGACGGCACGGCGGTCCCAGACACTGACTTGTCCTCCAGCCGTCAGAGGTGTGGGAACGAAGAGCGTCCTGACTGAGGGGCGACAGGCCTCGCAGCCGGACGGAGACCCGCTCACAGCGGGAGACTCGCCATCTCACGCTCACAAAAGGTCACATTTGCAATAAGGAGAAAGGAAATGTAGGTAATTGGTTCTGGAGCCCGTTAATACCTCTGCTGGCCTGAGAGGCAATCTGACGAACTTGAAACCTTTTTGTTCAGGTAATTAAAAATGAGATTTCATTATATCATTAAAAATGAGGGCCAGCGAGCTGTTTCCTCGGAAACTGTAATGTTATCAGAAGAGAAGCAAGCAGCCAGGCCGCACACCTGCTCCGGGGTCCCCCGGGCCCCAGGCCGGGAAGGAGGCGGGTCCACAGGTGCTGGGGCGTCTGGGCCCCCCGCGAGGCCTGGGCAGAGCGTCGGAGATGATTCACTGACTGATGGCCCGTGAGTGGGAGGGAGCCGAGGAAGGCCCCCGCCGCCTCGCCCGCCTCCCCCAGACGACGGCGTGCAGGGGACGCGCGGGTGCCTCGCCGGCCGTGGCGTCATGATGATGTCACAGGCTCCCGTCCGCACAGCAGGTCCTGTGACACGTCACCGTGCGTGCACTCCGAGGTGAAATATCACATCCGAGATAAAATGCAGACTTTACACGACTCCTCAGACCCAGCTGGGAACCCCTTGCCCGCGCTTCCTTCACACCCTCCCGTGGCTGCTTTGGTGAGGACGGGCAGGATCTCACTGGTGGCAGCTGCTGTTTAGAGGTCAGATGGCGCCGAAGTGATCCCGCCGCCCGGCGGCTGCCGTGGGAGACCGGTGCTCCGATTCCCCGCGCCCCGTGTGGCCGCGGCGCCGACCGGGAGTCTGCCCGCCCAGCCTGCAGCCCTCCCACCAGGGAGAATCAGGAGATTCCAGATCTTTCTTCTTCTAAGGCACGTTCTCTGGGTGAATATGCTTCTTCACTAGACCCATTTAGTTTGTAAATAGAACAATTAGTTTCCACCCAGATTTTAGGGCTAGAACAAAATAAATACGGAAGTACGTGTACTGTGACTGTAAGAAAAATACTAAATCCCAATTTTATGTAAAAATAAAACTACGTGACGGAGAAATTGCGATTTACTTCCTGGTTTAGTTTGTGCCCTTCATAATTTGGATTTCTAGCATTCAGTCTTATTTTTAGCTACAAGAAATTCACGATTTTAAATTTTCTTCTTTCATTTGAGGATTTTCCGCCAGCGGTGACTGAAATCAGCCGCCACGTCTGAGGAAGATGGCAAATGTCACCAAGGTTTCTTGTCGTTGAAAACCCAGCACCTGGGGCGCCTCGGTGCTCAGTCGTTGAGCCTCTGCCTTCGGCGCAGTTATGATCTCAGGGTCCTGGGATCGAGGCCCTCACTTGGGGGGGGGGTCCCTGCTTAGTGGGGGGTCTGCTTCTCCCTTGCCCTCTGCGGCTCCCCCTGCCGGCGCTCTCCTGCTCTCTCTTTCCTTCTCTCTCAAGTGAAAAATCTGTTTTAAAAAAGAATTATTTAAAAAAATATGATTGAAGAGACGCAAACAAGTAGAGGAGAATATAAAAAAAGTCAACCCTCTTTTCCTAAAAACATTATATCGATCATTTAGAAATGGGAAATGGCCTCTGTGCTAATAAGACTGAGATTGTCTTGTATGAGAATCAAGTGAATCTGCCCCTTCGATGCGAATGGGCCCGGGCGCCCGTGTAGAGCCGGTCAGAGGCACAGGAGGCCGCGGCCCCCACCCCTCCCCGTCCGCCGGAGCCCCCCTGGCGCCTCCCTGCGACACGGCCCCCACCCCTCCCCGTCCGCCGGAGCCCCCCTGGCGCCTCCCTGCGACACAGCCCCCACCCCTCCCCGTGGGCCGGAGCCCCCCTGAGACACAGCCAGGCTTCTGTATTAGGCCCATTGTCCCGCTCCGCTCCCAAGAACTAAGGAAAGTCGTGTCTTTGTTTTAAAATCAGAGATATTATTTTTATTTTACTGTGAATCAGAAAAGAAGTCTTCAGGATTCGTGTCCAGGAGCGCTCCGGGGACAGGGAGCAGGGCTTCGGGGAGGCTTTGGTGCGGGGTGTGGACCTAGGGTGGGAAACAAATGGGACAGGTGCCCATTCTGCTGGAAGGCGGGGCCTGACACGAGGTCCCCACTGCCCGTCCGGAGCCCGTGGCTCGTGTCACGAGGGGCCGGCAAGGCCGTGCTCCCGTGTTTCTGTTCGTAAACCAGGTGGCCATTCATCCAAGTGCGCCGGATGGAACTGGGGGACTTAAGCGGGAGGGACCGTTCCCAGCAGGGCGGACGAAGGGAGCGCGCAGGCCCGGCGGACACGTAAACCCCTGATGCCCGTGAGAGTGCAGCCGGCTGTCCCATGGCTGCTGAGGGTCCGGGTCTCCCCTGGGCTTTCCTCGCATGCGGGCCCTTCCACTCCGGTGTGTAGGCAGGGCTTGGGGCAGTGACCTCAAATAATTTCTCAGATGGGAAAGGCGTGATCTGACTGTGGCGACCTGCCCGCTGGAGGAGCCCAGGCCCGCGTTGGGCTCCTGTGTGGGGCTCCGAGGGCATCCCGACAGCGAGCCGGGAGGCAGGCAGGGGGTCCTGAGCGCCACTGGCACGGTCACAAGCCATTTTTCAGGTGGTGACTTATTTTTAAAGGCTTGGGTGTTCTCCAGCGCCTACTTAGTGCAGGCGCGCATTTTTCCTGTTTTCAAATGAAACCGACTTTGAGGGGGATTGCAGCTCACCTGGGGGTCCGGGTCTGAAGAAGTCTGTGGCCCAGGAAGTCGTTTGTTATTTTCTTGTGACCGTGCGCACGCTGGAAGGGTGAGAGAAAGGTCAGCAATGACTCTGCCGCTGCATTTTAGCCTGGAAAAAATGTAATATTGATCGACGAGAAAATGGGAGAGCACCCCTATTAGCACCACGCTTGATCTTCTCCGACCTTTCCCGCCATGTTGATTTTCTTCTTAAATGTTATGTCTCCCGTGCAGAAGGTCTGCCCTGTTTAGGCTCCTATTTAATCGATACCTGATCTTCTACACTCTCTCTAATGTGGCAACAAGGCGCCGCCTCGATTTCCCTGTTGAGCCGCTGGCCTTGCCCCACATTCTCCCTCCCGCTCTGACTGGCGCACGCGGCCGTGGGCCTGCCTGGAGCCGCTGAACAGTGGCGGCAGCCGCTGTGCACTCTGTCCCCCCGCAGGTCCTTGGAACAAACCGCTGCTTCAGACGAGAGAGCCCTGTGATAATGGATACTGCGCTAGGAGGCCAAGCCATGTGTGTGCAGGTGTCCATGTGTGCATATCTACGTGTGTGCATGTCTGTGCACGTGTCTACGTGTGTGCACGGATTTGCGTCTGTGCACATGTGTGTGCACGTGTCTGCGTGTGCACGTGGGTCTGTGTGTGCGCATGTGCACGTGTGTGCGCGTGTCTACATGTGTGTACATGCGTGTTCATGCATCTCCGTGTGGGAATGTGTCCGTGCATGGGTCTGTACGTGCACATGAGTGAGTGTCCGCATGTGTGCACCTGTGTGCACGCCCACAGTGCGTGTGCATGTGTGTGTGTGTGTGTGTGTGTGTGTGTGCGCGCTTGTGTCTGTGGGCCAGTGTGCATGCCAGGAGGCGAGCCTCCTGAGAGAGCCCTGTGGCCTCCTCTGAGGGCCAGTGGGTGGGAGCATGTCACCTGCTGGAAGCCAGAGCGCAGGACCGGCCCAGGGAGGCGGCGGTGCGCCAGCAGGGGCCCGCGCAGAGAGGGCCCGGGATTGGAAGGTGGGCTCGGCTCAGGGCTCGGGGCCGCTCCACGCTGCCGACGGGGCGGCCACACCTCTACTGGGTTGGGTTCCTGCCTCTGTGGATGCCCGGCATTAAGATGAGGTCACACGGCTTCAATCTGCCCGACCGGTGTTCTCCTGAGAGGGTGGCGCAGACAGGGAGGGCGGGTTGGCGGGAGGCGTCCGCAGCCACCGCAGCACCTGCAGCGGGAACGGCCCCTCTGGGCACCTCGATCTTGGGCGTCGGACCTCCATCCCTACGAGACAACACGCTCTGCCTGTAGGAAGGGACCCGGACCCAAGGAACGGTGGGCTTCCCTGACCTGAAGCTCATGCATGGCCTCCTGAGCTCCCGGGGGTCACAGGTCCCTCAAGCGGCTGGGGATCGGGCCTGCCACTGGGGTCACCGGGCACGTGTATGCTTCAGGCCTGCTGGGTGGCTGGGGTGGCCCAGTCCACGCTGTGGCCCCCATGAGCCAGGCCAGGCCGTGGACAGGCTGGAGTTCCCGCAGGGGGCCCGTGGGACCCAGAGAGGCTTCCTATCCCCGCTGTGGGGCAGTCCCGCCCCGCGGAGGAGGCTGGGCCGCCTACTGGGTCCTCGCTACTCCCCGCCTTGTGCTAGTCCTTCTCCAAGAGTCAAGACCCGTGCTGAGAGGGGGTCATGATACAAGGGGGTTTGGGGGCAGGAGGAGGGCAGGTGGCCCAAGGGCCCCAGGGGCCCTTCCCCTCCCCACCATCTCTGCTGTCCTTCAGGGGCTCCTCCTCGTTCTGTCCCTTCTCAGGGGACAGCAGGGGAGGAAGGGCGAAGATAAGGCCTCTCAGGGACGGGGTTATCTGGCTGGCCTTTGGAGAGGCTGAAAGGGGAGTGTTGTCACCCAGAGGGCACAGAGGGGTCATCGGGCCGGCAGCAGCCCCCAGCTGCCAGAACGGTCAGAGGCAGGCCCGTGAAAAAAGCCCGACGGCCTGACCCGCTGTCAGCGCCGTCAGCACCACCGTGGCTCCCAGACGCCCAGACACGCCTGCTGGCACGCATGAGTGAGTTCCTGAGTCCCCCCAGAGGGGCCTGAGTGGGAGGGGGTGGGGGTGGGGTCTGGGAGCAAGGGGCCCATAGGTGGCCGGGCTGGGGGGGGTGATACGCAGTGTCTGGGGACGCGGCCTTCAGAATAATGACCGGGCTGGGCAATCGCCCCATGGATCCCTGGTCCTGCATTTTCCAGGAGACCAGGCATGTCAGTGGGCAGAGCGGCTGCTTTGTTTAGAAAAAGGAGGCCTTCCACTTCGTGGGTTCTGCATGCATTTGTGAATAAACAGCCTCCTGCATATGAAGGACGGCGCGCAGCCTCACCAGGCCTGGTGGCCTCTGAGATGGCTCATTGCACGGGAGAGGAGAGTCAGAAAACAGGATTTTCCCCCAAATAATCAGTGCTTTCCAATTCCCTGGAATTGGCTTCAGAGTCGAGAGGATGGTCCACAGACCGCGGTCACTCAATAGAGCCTCAGGGGCTGCAGGGTCTGGGGGCGCTCTCCGCCATGTGCCGTATTCATTGCACTTGGGGGGCAGGAGGGATTCTTGAGTCACTCGAATACCACCGCACAATAAACATGACAAGATGCTGGTCCTCGGAAGCACGATGTCTTCGTGTCGTCATAGACGGCTTGACTATGGTTTCATAAGATTATTTTATTAATCATACGTGACACGTGTGTTGCCAAAGAGAAAATGATTTCTCAGGGCAGAAGAGGTGTGAGTCACAATTTTTCAAAGAGAAATTTTCTAGATTATAAATTCCATTCTACCATAAAAACTGATCAAAACAATTAAAAAAAACCCCCGATATCCTCATATGCAACTGAGAGGGGAAACGGTATTTTTAACTAATATAATATATTTTTTAAAGATTGTATTTATTTATTTGAGAGAGGAGAGATTGAGAGAGAGAGCACGAGTGAGGGGACAGAGGGAGAGGGGGAAGCAGACTTCCCGCTGAACAGGGAGCCCCATGCGGGGCTCGATCCCAAGACTCCAGGATCATGACCTGAGCTGAAGGCAGTCACTTAACGAACTGAGCCCCCCAGGCACCCCTAACCGATATACACCTTTATTTTCTTTAATCACTTAAATTCAATTAGCCAACATATAGCAGCTCGTTGTTTTCAGACGCAGTGTTCAGTAATCTATCGGTGCCCATCTAAGTCTTTATAGGGGACTGTTGCAGCTCAGGTAACACGTATGTCCCCTCCGCCACTGCTGCTTCATGGTCACCCCACATCTGAGCTCATCGGGCATTTCCATACCCAGAAGACCCCTCCACTCCACCACAGTCTGCAGGGGCAGCTGCCTCGGGGCCGCCAAAGGACTGGCCACTGCGCGGCAGGAGGCTGATTCAGGATGAGCTTCCCGTGCTCTGCAACCACGGCCCTGAGGGCTCCTACCTGTGACCATGGGCTTCTCCTTAGGGGCGGGGGGCGGGGGGCGGGGCTGGTCCCGCTGTTGCCAGGGGCCCAGGGATGGACGTGGAGGGGTGTTCAGACTGCCCCCCAAACGTAAGGGTCGCTTTGTCTTCTGCCACCAGTCGTGAAACGGAGGGAGTCCTCAGGAAAAGGGACGGTCAGACCCCCAGTGTTCCCGGGGTTTCCGTGAGCGCCCGTCTGGCCTCGGTGACCCGCACCTGCCCTTCACCTCGCCAGCGTCCTCGCGAAGGCCCCGTTCTCTTCCATTTGGACCACGGTGGCCCAGGGCCCCGGCCGCAGGGCGCTCCGTGTGGGCTGCTTGGGGTGCTGTCCCCGTGCCATCCATGCATACTGCTGGGTGCGCAGGCCCGGTTTTCCGTCTGTGGATTGGATGACGTGGTCATTCAGATGATGTGCTTTCTGTTGTCCCCGTGACTCAACTTAGGAATGAGTCAGTGGGCTGACCCACGCCATGAGGCTGGGCACACGGTTGGTGGGGAAGGGTGGCCCCTCCCATCCCTCGCCCAAGGCCAGGTGCTTCCTCGTGGCCAGTTTTGCTTGTGGAATAAGCTTTCTGAGGACCAGGGCTGAGTCCATTCAACCCCGTGCCATGAGACAGGTGCTGCTGCACTTGCTGTGGGTGTGTTCCCGGCCTGTCACAGAGAGGGCTGCTCTGCCTCAGATGCCAGGACCCGAGGTCCCCGTGCGGGGGACGGAGGAGCCAACGCTCTGGGTCGACCACGTGCTGCAGAGCAGCGGAGGGCTCTGCCGTGGACGGCTCTGCCGTGGACTCTGCTCCCGAAGGCGCAGGCCGACAGCGTCCACGGGGCTGTCGGGCCGTCTGGGGGGCGCTGTGTGCAGCTGTTGGGGCTCAGTGAGGCCTTCAGAGGGACACAGTGTGCTTTCGTGAGGTTAGGGGCATTCCTATGTTTTGGCTGTTGTGAATTTACTCTGAAGGCGCGTGTCCTTCCCACGCGGTGTGGCGGAATGACCCAGGGCTTGTGGCACGGAGACTCCGAGGGCGTCTGTGTCCTTCCATCCCCTCTGGGTGGGAGGCGGGAGATGGCGCATAAGCATGCGACACTGTCAAGGCAGCACGTGTGCAATAGCGCGCACGCGACGACACACCCAGGAGCGTATTGTAGTCACGCGTGCGAGCCAGAGCCCGGGAGGCCCGCCCCCACAGCTCACGTGTGTGCACACTCACGCTCCCACGTGCATGCTTTCACACTGTCACACGCACGCTCGCACGCATGCGTCCAGCACGGCCTCAACGACGTCGCGGGCCCTTGTGGTGGCAGCCCGGCTGTCCCTGTCTCCCCGTGTGGGACCCGAGACCCAAGGGGGCTGGTCTGCAGGAAGCCGACTGAGCTCTCATCTGCTTGTGAAGAAACATGTGCACCTACGGTTACTGTGCACAGACGGTTTTCTCGGGGCGGGCGCAGTGAGCAGGTGCCTCCAGCCGTGTTGCAGGGCCGCAGAACCGTGGGGGCAGTGCTCGCACACTGCGTGTGAGCCTGTGGGTGTGGGTCCGTACGGCTGCACGCATGCGTGCCCGTGCACGCGTGTGCACACGTGTTCGTGTGTGTGTGCTCTGCATGTCGACGGCTGACCGGGCGTTTCCTGCTTGGCGCCATTTAAAAGCTGACCCTGGCTGGCTGTGGACAAAGGCCAGGGAGGATTTGAAGTGTGGACGCTGTGGATGCGCTAGAATATTCTGTGTCCGGGGTCCTCGCCGGTAAGCACGCGCACATCTGTGCCCAGAGGTCTGGGTCCGGAGCCGGCAGCCTGGGCCCCCTGAGGCCCAGCTCTGTAGATGTGGTGGGGCAGCTGCGGGGGGCTACCATCGTTTGGGTCATTGTTCTGATTGTTTCTGCATCAGCCCTGGGTTCTGCTTGCCCACAGGGAGGAGATCCGGCTCGCAGGCAGCAGGGGCCCGCGGAGCGCAGACGCAGCCGGGGGCGCTGGCTTGCTTCTACCACCATCCGTGGCTCCTCCGTGGCTCCCCCCTGACGCCGTGGCTGCCACGCCTCGCCTCGCAAGCTGTGTCCCAGAGTGGCCTGGCCTGCAGCCCCCTCCTATGCATCCCAGCCCCGCAGGAGACCTGGCCCAAGGGACTCGAGGGAAGGAAGACACGTCGTCAGCCCCAGGAGCGCACTTGGGCTGCTGAGAGGCCCTGGCATGGCCACACAGGGAAGGGGGGCCCAAGATTCAGGTGCAAGGCTCTCTCCTCATCTCATCCCTCCTCTCCCCGCCCCGCCAGTCCCCTCACTCCCGACACCTCCTCTCCCTGCTTGGCAGGAGCCATGTGTCAGCACGCGAAGTCGACAGGGCCACACTCCGCACAGCGGCCACGCCGACCCCGTGGCGCGGACACAGAGCCCGGTCAGCAGAACGCAGCTCCTCCTATTCCCACAGACATGTTGGGGCGTCTTCCCCACGTCCTCCCCGTGTTCGTGGCTGGGGGGAGACAAGTGTTCGAGGGGGACACCGTGGACCTGGTCCTGACCCTGCGGCTGACATGACCCCGGGGGGGGGGCTCGCCGTCTGTGTGGAGCCGTGGAGCACACGCACGTTACCGTTTACGTGTTCCTGGCCTTTCCTACAAAGGGCCCTGGGCAGCCAGACGGAAGCCCGACATCACACACTGTGCTTATACAGTGAACGGACTGGGGACATAATCATGTATTTACAGAGAGACTCACCACAGCGGCTCCTGAGGGGGCTGCCCCCAGCATGCCGGCGCACACACACGTGAGCACACACACGGGAGCATACGCACACACGAGAACCGTGTGCATACACATGTGTGAGCACACAGGCACTCCCGCGAGCATGCACACACGCACGCACAAATACGGACACGTGGGCACATGCATGTGCACACACGAACACACATATGTGCACAAAGCGCACAGTTTCAGTGAACTTTCTGCAGCTCCATGGAAGGTATGACACGGCATTCTCCGGAAGCTCTGAGCTGCTCCGGGAGGCTCCGGTCGTCTGCGCCGCTCTGTGCTCCCCTCGGCCTCTGATGTGCGAGCTGTGACCGCTGGAGGCCGGGAGTGTCGGCGAGGCGCCCTGTCCTCACCTCGGCCTGTCACGTCAGACCCTCTGCCACTGTGGTATTTGGAAGCGGTCCCCGCTGCCGTGGCTCCTGCTGCAGGACGTGAGCCAGCGGCTGCCCGACGACACCCGTCAGCCGGACGGAGCCAGCGCTCGACCTCGCGGGCACGCGCTGCGCAGAATCCCCAGGTGGGGGGGCAGCACCTTCCAGAAGCTCTGGGGCCCGGGGGCAGGACGGGCACCGCCTCGCCGTTTCTGAAGGCTGTCCCTCCCGCCAAGAGCGGGAGAACTGGGCCTTGTTAGTCTGGAATGTTCATTCACCAGCCGCACCGGCTGGATCTTGGAAAAGCCTCGCATTTTCCCTAGCTGCTTCTGCACTTGGGGGCAGGAATGTGAGGCAGGAGGCCGGCCTGTCTGGGCCTGCCGGCCTCCCCTCCTTTGCACCTGGCTCCTCTGGGGACTTCTGGGGGCCCTTTCCCAGCCCGCCCGCGGCCCTCGGGTCGGGCCCGCTGGGGCTTGCCGGGAAGACGGCGGCAAGTGCGGCGACGGCCAGCAGGCCTCCCCCGGACGGGCGTCGGGGACGCTCGCTGCCTCAGCCCTGGTTCTTGCCTTCCCGTGCAACAGGCATACTCCTTACTGCTCTAACAAAGCAGTAAAAGTCCAGAAAAAGAACGAATAGTAAGTTCCAGGAAGGACAGACATGGGTTTGGTCAGGTGACTACCACCATAGCCTTGTTTTCTTGGTTTTTGAAATTAACGGACTTTGTGTTTTTAAGGGCAGGTGTAGGTTCATGGGGTCCTGGAATGGGAGGCGCCGAGCCCCACGTCTGCCTCTCCCGGCCCCCCCCCCGCGGACTTGGCGCCCTGCTGGGGGCCCCTGTGTCCACTGCTGGCTCAGTCTACACGGCTCCCTCCTGGTGGTGTTCCTTTCTCGCATGTGGACATGCACTGTACAGAGCACTGCACTGCCCTCCCCCCGCGTCCTCGGGCCGCCCCGTCCACCCTCCACACGGCCACCCCCGGAAACCACCAGTCCTTTGTCCGCACGGTGTTGTCCTGGACACCGACAGTGTGCGTCCTTCTCGTGGCGTCTCCCGCTTAGCAGCCTGCAGCGAGGAGTCCTCCACGTCCTGCACTTCCGCTCCTGCACCGTGGGCTCATCGTGGGGGACACGGGTTTGCCCCAGGCCTGCCCGCCGGCCTCTCTGCTTCCTTGCCCGGCAGGCCCCATACTTCCTCCTTCGCCTGGTGGGGCAGTGGCCTTTCCCGCTGCGTGAGCGGCTGGTTTTCTCTGGCCAAGAAACCCGTGCCCTCTTCTCCGTGCAGAGCTCCGGGGCTCACGGCATGGGGACACCGTCACACTTACAATACCCAGCACTGAACCGTCTCCGAAACTCCGGCTTGACCACCCTCACCGAGGCTGGTAGGCCCTAGAGGGACACAACTCGCACACACCCACACGTGTGCCCACACGCACACACATACGATGCCGTCACGTGGCATCCAGACACCTTCTGACATGAGGAGTGGCCGAGCCTCCCGGAAGCCTGGACAGGGGTGAGTGTGGAGGAAGCGCTCGGGCCCAACCGCAGAGGAGCTTGTCTCCCTGCCCGCTGCTCAGGTGGCATGCCTGAGGCCATGGGAGCCGGTCCTCCTCGTGGGGTCCCCGCGCCTGGGTCATTGTGAGGCTAGGAGATCCTGCCGTGCCTTTAGGGACCCATGCAGGTGAGCCTGGGGGCTGGCCTCTTACCTCTCCTCCCATTCCCTCCCTTCCTCCCCCAGCTGGGAGCAGGCCTTCTGGCTCCTTCTGGAATCATCCACCACACTCACCTCCCAGGTCAGTGGGAACCGTGAGCACCCCGGTCTTGGTGCACCGCGTAGATGGGTGTGCTGACCGCGGGGGCGGAGTCTTCCTTCGTGTTCTGGGCCGAAGCCAGGCGGCGGTCCCCAGGGCGGGGCTTCGGCACCCACATGGCTGCGGCCCTCGCGGAGATGCCTGTCCTTGTGCCCACAGCTGCTCAAGTCCCAGTTCACGTACATAACCCCGGAAGCTTCATCCACTGATCCCAGCAGCCCCAAAGCCCTCCGTGCAGAAGCCCTCGGACCTGGGGGGGCTGGCCTCGAGAAGCCAGAGCGCGGCTGAAGTCAGAGCCGGCCTGAGCGACGGCCTGGGGGTGTGCGGGGGGGGGGGTGCACTCGTAGGGGAGCGTGCTCCCGGGAAGGCGTCCCGCCCGCGGGGTATGGCTGCGTGGACAGGGGCCACGTGACTGCAGCTTCATGGGGTGCTTTCAGGGGCTGAAGAGGCCCACTTGCATCACACACTCTCTTCCCTAAAGAATGTGATTTCAACGCGGAGTAGACGCCGTGCTTGTTCGCTAGAATAACACCAAATCTTTTTTTAATAGGTACTTGGATTCGCATAACTTACGGAGAGTTTAAATGGGCTGATTAAAAAGCAATTGGTGCACATTTAGTGTTAATCAAAAGCTTAAAGTTGAATTATTAGCTGTAATTGGATTCCAGAACTCAGCTCACAGGAGCTGCAGGGGGGACGTGGTGGCGCCTGGGCCCTGGGGGGGGCACTGGGCGGGGCCTGGGCTGCTGGTCCTCCCACAGCCTCGCACCCCAGCCCCGCCCACTGGCCTCCTGCGGGCGGCGCCTGGAGCCCTAACCTCCCAGCCACCGCCCTGCCCCGGAGCAGCGGTGCTGCAGACTAAGATGCGGGTGATCCGAAATCTCTCCTTTAGACAATGTGCAGCGGCAGGGCTGCGGCCCCGCGACCCTTCACAAGGGCACGGCAGCCCCCCCCCCTCCCCGGGCACAGGAGAGGCTGCCTGAGCTCCAGCTGCGAGCTGCTTGCTCGCTTCTGGACACCTGCCCCAGCCGGCCCAGCAGGGTTTCCTCCCACAGATGCTGCACTGCCCTTCTCCTCCTGGAAGAACGTGCCTGAGGCCGTGGCAGGGACCGCCCGCCAGCGGCACGCCCCGCGCGTAGAGAGTCGGACGGGAGTCTGCAGGCTGAGCGACCCCAGGACTGTGGGCTTTGCCGCGGGCCCTGTCCCTCGGAACTCCATGCGGTAGAGGCTGACCTGGGGGATGCAGGTAGACCCGTGTGCACTTCTTCCCCCAGCGACGGCCCTGCCTGCAGCCCGTGGGAGGCGGTTGACTGCTGTCCTGGGGACAGACTCCCGGGGGGGCCCCTTGCCGGACACGCTCCCACCGGACCCCTCCACTGGGCCGGGCGCGGGGGTCCCCCATGTGGGTTGTCCCATGCGTGGTGCTGTGTGCTGTTGGCACCTTGTCACGGTGCCCCCAAATCACGGCCGCGAGCCCCGCCAGCCGGGACTCACAGCCGCCAGGGCACCGAACGGCACTGACCGTTACTGCAGAGCAAACAAACGGCCATTTCACGTTGCGGATTACCTGTGGTTGTGCTTGCCCTGTGTCCACTTCAGGTTTAATTGGTGTGTGGGCTCCGAGGCCCGAATCACAGAATGTGTGATTTATTTATGCAATAAAATTTATCATTAACCGAGAGAGGAAAAATAAAGAGAAAAATAATATGTTTCACATGATAATTACACAATAAAGTTTGAATTAGGAGCATCACGGGGACCATGAACTTGCTCTGGGCCAGGGAAGACTGGGAGGCAGCGCCATGGCTTGACTCCCCGCCTGGACGTGTGGGGGCACGGTTCCGGGCCAAGTGCAGGCAGACCCAAGGCTGGCAGCTGGGAGGCCGAGGCCACAGCCAGACGAGGCAGGGGCTCAGGCCAGGGAGGCCGTAGGCAGGTGGAGAGAACGGACCCTTACAATGAACCCCACTTCCTTATGTGGACCCGATTCTTTGTGGAGACAGCGTATTGGGTAGCAAGGGTTTTTACTCAGAGATGGGAAGGAAAGGGCGCAGCAGCGCCGGGCCTCCCGCGTGTGCTCTAACGGGCCGTCCCCACCTGGAGTCTGACGGTGCTCCACATAGTGGGGTGTTACGCAGCAGCCGTCAGGCTCCACGGGACGTTTGCAGCCAGGAGAGGCTCCCCACGCTCGTGCATAGACCGTAGGATTCCTGAAAGGACCAGCACCCAGGGCACTGCTCCTGCGAGCCGGATGTGGGGGTGACAGCAGGTCCAGGGACATTTGGGGTGCAGGGGCTTTCCCTGTGGACTCAGCTCAGCGGGGCCCCTCGTTCACGGAGAAGGAGCACGCTGCCAGGCAGGGCATGCGGCCTGCAGGACTGAGAAGGGACATTTTGAGGTGTGCTGTCTAGGACTCGATGGCCAGGGAGGCAGCCACAGGCCATGGTGGGGATGGGGTGGGACAAGGGCCCCGTGGGCAGGGGGATGGAGGGTGCTCAGAGTAACCTAGGACTCCAGGCGTGGCCAGATGGCAAGGAGGTCACCAATGCAGTGGGCTCACCGGCTTACAGCCCAGGGCAAGGTCTCCCCGCTCCTTCCTCCTCAGGATTATGGGGGGCACTGTGGGGTGATTTGGGACAACAGCACCCAGGACCCCGAGAAGGGGAAGGGCCTGGATCCCCTAGGAGGACGGTCTGTGGGGAGAGGTCCTCGGGCCCCGGAGCTGCCCAGCCCTGACCAGGCTGCCTGGTGCCTGGGGGGCTGGCTTGGTTTCATTCTGCCTTGCAGCTGTCTGCACTGGGAAGGCCTGCCCCTGTCTCTCCCACGGGGCCCTGAGCTTCCTGGGCTGGACCTAGCTTCCATGAGCAGACCTAAGCCCCACCGCGGCCTTTCCAGGAAAGCCTCTGCCCCAGGGGAGCATAGCAATGAGCAGCACCAACACAGAAGAGCTTTCAGACAGCAAGGACAGCCAGCGACGAAGCAGCGAGGCGACCACTGCAGGGGACAAGATATCTGCAAGTCATGTGTGTGATGTAGGGTTCATATCTAAAACATGTCAAGAACCCACACAGCGAACAAATCATAATCCGATTAAAATACCAGCAGAGGACCCGAATAGACATTTCTCCAAAGAAAGCCCACAGATGGTCAACACACACGCAAGAAGATGCTCAGATCACTGCTCACCAGGAAGCACAGGCGAGCACCTGTCAGAAGGGCTCTCATCCAGAAGACGGCAGCCAGTGCTGTGAGGATGTGGGGAAGGGGTCCTCGAGCACTGCTGCTGGGGATGCCAACTGGTTCCGCGACCCTGGGCAACAGTATGGAGGTTCTCAGGAAGTTAAAAATAGAGCTACCCGAGGGCCCGAGAATCATACTCCTGGGTATTTACCCCCCAAATGTAACAACACTTGGAAAGACACACGCGTCCTGAGGTTTATAGCAGTGTTTCCAGCAACGAACACGGCAGCAGGCCAGGTGCTCACTGACGGAGGACGGGACGCAGGATGTGGTCCGTAGACGGTGGAGTACCGCCCAGCCTTCAGAGAGGACGGAGTCCTGCCGTCGGCATGGTGCGACTAGAACTAGAGGGTATCACGCTGAGTGGGCTAAGTCAGAGAAGGACGGTACAGTACGGCCTCACTCATGTGTGGGATCCGAGAAACAAGCGAATAAACACAAAAGGCAGACACAGGTCCCTGAAGGCAGAGATCAGCTGGGCGGCTCCCGAGGGCAGCGGGCTGGGCCCATCACGTGGTGACGGGGCAGCTCCACGGGTGGGCAGCCCGGGCTGACGCTCGGAGAAGTCGGGTCGCTACGTTGTACGCCCGAAGCTGACGGAAGCCTGTCCATACAGCGTGCCAACTGTATTTCTGTTCAAAAAATAAAATTGTTGAGACTTAAATAAATAATGCAGATATATCTGTGTCTACATCACCATACCTACAGTAGATTACTTAAAAAGAAACAAAACCCAAAACACAGCAAGGATGCGTCCGTCCGGTTCGGGCCCCCCGGCCTCCAGCCCCTCGCCGCCGGCTGAGCACCCCGGGGTTCGCCGTCTCCCGGCCTGACATCGTAGCAAAGCACAGACGTCTCCCGCCAACGCTTGCAGGAAGGTGAGCGGAGGAGGGGAGCTGAGACGGAAGCAGTGTCCATGGCTGTTCCCGGCCGCAGTTAGGGCAGGTGGACAAAAAGCCCGTGCCGCCCGACCGCTGTCAGGCACCCGCACTGACCAGGGTCCGGTGCTCACCCGGCGCTCCGGCGGGAGCAGGAGATCATGCCAATTTTGCCCTGGACCGCCACCCCATCCCACGCAGTCGCCTCGCCATGGGATCAGGACGATGTCGGATCAGCGCTGGCCTCTGCCGTCAGCGGGCGGGGCATGGTCAGCAGCGCCAGAGAGATCAGCCGTCCTTTATCTGTGCCAAATCGCCCCATGCAGTAGCACCCCACTCCTGTGTGGGGAGAGTCAGCAGTCCCCGTCTGCCTCTCGATGCCGGTTCCCTCTGCGGGGGATGGCCAGCAGCGGCCCCATGTCAGAAGCCCTTCCCGCTGCCTGTCCGTGTGCACCAACCACCAACAGTCACAGGCTGCCCCCAGGATCCACAGGGAGGGGATGGGGACAGCAGGGGCACAGGCGGGAGCTCTGGGGTCCCCACAGAGGCATCACTGCCCCCCGGGGGCCCAGAGTCAGGTGGCCGTACGGCCTGGAGTTTCCTCCACGCAGTGCACACTGGGGATGTGGGCTGTGTGCAGGAAGAGAGCGTCCCCTCGGGGGGCAGCCTGTCCAGCCGAGAAGCATTCCCAGCAGAATGGACGCCTGAGGGCAGCCAGCCAGCAGGCTGAAAAACGAGTCCCAGGGGCGCGGAGGGAGGTCAGCTGGGCGGCTGCTTCCCCTGACAGAGCCCCTTAGGGTTCTTCCCCACCTCCTCCTCACGGCCGTGTCTGAGATGCATCTCGTTGGGCTTCTCGGTCTGGGCCATCAAAACCCAGTTTGGCCCTGGGCGTGGCTGCGTGGGCTCTTGCGCCTACTTGTCCCTGGGGTCACTTCTCAAGGACACTGGCACCTCCGGTCAGGCTCGCCTCTCCCCTGCAGGGCCCTGCAGATGTGAGCGGCTGAGCAGACCAGCCGTCTCTAGGGCCCGTCATGTGGACTCTCGTTTCCGGACGGGGTTACCCCCAGAGGCCGCTGGCCGGTGAGCTCTCCAGGCCCTCACACCCGCCCTGGCTAGGGGACGGCTGCCCCTCGCGAACCCCAGGCTCCCTGCAGCCCTGAGGCCTTGTCTGTTTGACATGTGGTTTTATCTGGGAAGGGCGGGGATGCTGGGCCTTGGGCCTCCTCCAGGAAGCCGCAGGCCCAGGATGGCAGCCTGGTCCTCCTGCTGAAGACAGGACCCTCCCTCCAGCTGACCATCCAGGGGGCCCTCCCTGCTGCGCTGCCTGGGCGCGAGGGGAAGGGGGCCCTCCTGGGCTGCGGGCGACCACCTTTCCTGGCCTCCAGGGCTCCACGGGCCCTGCCCAGACCCTCCCCCACGCTTCCAGCACGGCTCACTGACCAGCCCCGCTCCTCCCCTCCACTCCTCCATCGCCGCCCAGTCTCTTCTCTCTCCCTCCCCGTAGGCACCTCCTGTGTGTGCATGGGGGACCCCGTCCGGTGGGAGGAGGCGGCCCAGACGCGGCTCCCCCCAGCCCCCCAGTGCACACACAGGCCCCTGGCTTCTTGTGGTCTGCCTCCTGCCAGGACCTCTGAGCCACCAGGTGTGTGTGCCACGCCGATGGGGAGGGGCAGAGGGCACGTGCCCTGGGAAAGCCCCCATGGCCCGCTGCTTTCCTGGAGTCTGTTTTCTGGAAAAGCCTTGTCAACGTCCCTGGAGCGGTAACTGCAAAGTGGCGCTTAGAGAAAACAGTCCGGAGAAATCCATCAGCGGTTCGTGCGCTCCGAGGGAGGGCATCACACGGGATTTTTATTTTTCCTTGAACTTCTCTGTGGCCCAGAGTCCAGAGTAGCGGACATAAGAACAATCACACGGAGGGAAGGCTGCAGTCACCCCAAGGGCACGGGGCTGGGCGAGCTCTCAGTGCTGGACATTTGTCGCCACGCGAGCTGTGTAGGAACTTCCCCCACAGCTAGAAACGGAGAGAAACACAGCGAGACAGTGCGGCGGGAGGGGCGGGCGATTTATGCGCTCTTTCTCTCCGACACAAAAGAGTAATGGGGAGGTCATGTGGGCAGGGTGAAAGGACGATTTGACTTTTGCAGGATGACCCGGGGCCATCTGTCCTTTGCGGGGCTGATGAGCTGTCAGAGCGGGGTGAAGGGAGGAAGGGGGGCTGCCTCGCTGATGAGAGCCCCCCACGCCCCGGACGCGGCCCTGTGCGCCGCCCCTGCACTCGGCCTGGAGGTCCAGGGGAGCCCCGCCCGGGTGGGGGGCCCAGGAAGGCCCTGGAAGGCGTCCCGCCCCAGGGACCAGCCTCTGGGGAAGGAAGGCCCTCCTCTGTGAAGAAACCCACGCAAAGCCAGCCCTGCCCACTTGGCCTTCAGTCGGGAGCCATTCCTGGGGGGCTTCCTCCTCCGGGGTTTCTTGGGTCTGGGAGATACCTCCCTGTGTTCTCTGGCGGCCGACCCCAGCTTTGCTCTGGGACACACGGTGAGGTGCCCCGGGCGAGAGCTGCGGGGGCCCCTGGCCCTGACCAAGGGGCTGCCCAGCCAGCTCGTCCCCTGCCCATGGGTCAGGGTCACTTCCTGCTGTCGTGACGGGGCCTAGCGCTCAGGTCCTTGGAGTCACCATCCAACATCTTCCCAGCATCTTGGCGTGAGAGGCAGAGGGTTGGGAGACCCTCTGGGCTTGGTTTCAATAACTGAGAAGCCAGCAGTCCTGGGTGTGTGCCCGGCCCCTGGCAGGTGCCTCACTCTGTGTGTTCGCTGGGGAGCTGTCCCTGGAGAGGCAGAGACACTCACAGGACCGCCCCCGGCAAGCTGGGCTGGGGGCACGCACGGGCAGCTGCCCCCGCAGTCACAGGCTATGACCACAAGCACGGACTGGGGTCGGTGCGCAATCTCGCACGTGTCCAGATGGCACAGGTCCATCGTCTGGATTTCTGTGTGCCAGTGTAGCCCCCTACCCCGCACTTACGGGTCTCCTGGAAGGACGCTGACCCAGGTGTTCAGAACGCCTGGAAAGGGGGCGGAGGGCCACGGCCCACTGGCTTGTTTCATTTACAAGGATTCGGCAAAGATCAGACTCAGGCAGGTGCGGTGGACTTCGAGGATGCTGCCCCCCCCAAGACCCCTGAAGAGCCCCGAGAACCTTCTGGAAGCCACGCATTCTCCTCCCTGCCCCGTCGTGTGGAGCGGTGACCGCTTCCCTTCTATGATCAAGACCAGTCAGCTCACTGAAGCACCCCGCGTGGCCCTGCGATTGCGGCCCGGGGCCGTCAGAGCGGTAAGCGCGCCGTCGAGTGCATGCTGAGTTCCTGATGTCCCACACGGTCTGGCTGTCCCCTGCACAGGTCCCGCGAGGTCGGTGGGTCTTGGAAGGTGGTCCCCGGCCCCGACACCTGTCTCTACGGCGTCCTGTCCTGACTATGGGTCGTGGGCCACGGCGCGGAAGTCAGCAAGAGGCCTGGCGGCGTCTCCCCCACAGCGCACGGCCATGCTGGTGCGGACCGCGCCTGGTCCTGTCGGAAGCTTGGGGAGGAGACGGCATTCGGCTCCGGAAGTGTGGCCGTGTCTACCCGGACATCCAGCGCCCTGCCCACACCCGTGGCCCTGGGCCTCCCAACGGGCACCAGCCGGCGAGGAGCCTGTCACTCAATTCGAATGTCCTTGATCAGACTTGGAGGTCGTTTCATGTGGTCTTTATTGGTTTCTAGATTTTGCGGTTTTGTCTCTTTGTTACACAAGCGGAGTAAGATCCGGGTTGGCCGTCTGCTGGCGTGCGGGACGAGTCATGACTCGCAAGCCATGTTTGCGGCTGGGGACGCACACGCCCTCGTCTCGGGAGGTCAGGACCTGGCCGTCGGCCCTGCCGTTCTGGGACCCCGTCCGCACGGACTGGGGCCGTGCTCCGGCAGCACCTGCCATGCCCACTGCTGCCCCTCGGGGCCCACAGAGCGGCCACGGCGCGGGTCCGGGAATGAAGGCCCTCTCCTCGACAGCACGCCTCTCAAGGCCTGGGGACCAGATGGTCTCTGACCTTTGAAGGAAACGGGCTGAAGCGGTAGGCACAGTAAATCCACACGCCACACACCGTGTCCCCTCGAGCTTCAGCGCCCTTCCCTTCAACCAGAGTCCACGTTTCCGTTAGCCACTGACAGCCACGCTCAGCGGCTCCAGCCACCACCATGAAGCCAGCGCATGGCATCGGGGCAGCCCTACCCCCAAGCCTGCCCTACAACTTCCCCGTGTTTCTGTCCATAAAAGGTGTACAGTCTTGCCGTTCTTGTGGGCGTGCTCTGTCCTCTTGGGTCATAGGTTGTGCCTGAGCCCTGGAGCCCTGGGATTTCAGCCAGCTTTTCAGTCTTGAAGCAGTGAGAGGTCATGGGACAGAGGGATAGGGCAGGGAGCAGGTGGAGAGGGGCGGGCAGTGCAAGGTGCCTGGAGGGGGGCTGGAGGGTTATCCTCCCCCCCTTACTGGACCCTGCGCCCTGTCTTCCCCTAAGGTGGCTAGAGAAGCCGGCTTCCAGGAAGTGGGAGCCTCTGCCTGCCAGGGAGAAGCGCCCCTTTAAGCCGGCCCAGAAGCTCTCTGGTCCTTTTGGGGTCCGGGGTGAGGGTTCACAGCCCTGGGGCTCTCGGGGCCCGGCCCTGACCCTAGCAGGTTTTCCACACTGCTGCATGGGGCAGCCACCCGGTCATCAGAGCCTCCTGTAAATGGGCACCGGGCTCCAGGGGACCCCAGGGGAGAGCTGATGCTGTGTGCTAGGACCCATGAGCCACAGGGTCCTTCGTCCCTCTGGACCTCCCCTGGCCAGCAGACTGGATCTGCCCTCTGCCGGGTTCTGTCCTGGGGACCACCGTGCACACAAGCCTCACGGGTGGGGATGGGCGAGGGCACGCAGGGTGGGAGAAGTTGGGGCGGGGTCTTTTGGAAGGAAATGCCCTGAGGTGTCAGCCTACAGTCTTGGAGAGAGCTGGACAGCCCGGGATGCTCGCATGTCACAGTGGCCTTGGCTTATCCAGGGTCTGGCAGCCCATGGGCTCTCCGCCCGTCTCCCGGACATCAAGCCTTCCTTGTTTCTGAGCCGCTATCCATGGCACACTGACCTGGGTCCCCGCGGTGGGCAGAGGGCAGGGGCTGGTGATGGAGCGTGATCTCTGCAGCCCGAGGGCCTTCTCCCTCGTTCCCGTACCCTGTGGCGTATGCGCAGTGGGCCGACCCTGCATCGGGCAAGGACATACTCTGCTGAACAAAGCGACAGCCCTGGAGCGGGCCCCGTGGAGGGGGAGGCAGGGGCCACTCAGCCGGCCCCGGGGGCTCAGCGGCCGAGCGGAGAGCCTGCGCGGGCCGCACGTGCTTCAGGCCACCATCTCCTCTTGTTTTCTGGAGGGAGTGAGAAGTCAGGAAAATGTGTAAAATGAAAGCGAATCCGTGATGAAAACCCTGAGCCTGATTTCCAAGGAAACACCAAGGAAAGGCCCGTGGCACCTTCTCCCATGCCTACCACGTCCCACGCCTGCCACGTCCCTTGCATTTAAAGGACGTGCTGCTTTCATTCAATTTTATTTATAAAAGATTTAGTGATTTATTTTAGAGAGAGAGTGCAGGGTGGGGGGGCGGGCAGAGGGAGAGCATCTCCAGCAGGCTCCCTGCAGGGCACAGAGCCCAGCGCAGGGACGGACCCCACGACCCTGAGATCAGGACCTGAGCGGAGAGCAAGAGTCAGACTGAGCCAGCTGAGCCCCCCAGGCGCCCAGAGATGTCGCTTTTCTTTCTGAGTCTGTTTATGGGCTCTTGTTCCCTCCCCCGGGCAGCCCGAGCCCACAGCCAGAACCCTCTGGCCCCCAGATCCACCCTCGGTTTCCAAAGCCTGAAATAGGTCAGGATCTGGGGGCAGGCTCGTAAATGACCGGGTGATGGCCCCGAGACCCCGCAGCCCGCCCCCACCCGCCCGGCGGCCGGGGACCGGGACTTCCTGGGCCTCCGGCTTGGGGCACACCAAATCCGTTCCCTCCAAGGACGGCGCACTTCCTGAGGAGGAGGCAGAAGACGCCCGCCGGGCCTCCCCGCTCCACGATGCTCCTGTGCGCGAGCGGGCACGCTCCTGCCGGACACTCCGCGAGGGGCCTGACGTTAGTGAGGGAAGAAGTTGAGTGTGTGAGATCATCACTTATTTTGTCCTTAAACTAGAGGAATAAAAAAAATGATCTCTGATTTCCAGCAGCACGGGAGCAAGCACAGAATAGCGCCGTGGTTCATGCCCTTGCAGGACGCGACGGGGGCCCTGAGACCCACTGCCCCCACACACGATCCCTTCAGTGCCCTCGCGGCCCCGCGCCAGCCGCGGAGGGGAAGCAGCCTTTCAGGAATGAAATCAAGGTACGTGTGTAAGCAGCCAGGTTCCGAGGGAGCAGCGGTCCTGGGTGGGGCAGCCGGCCTGCCGGGGTGTGGGTGCCACTCAGGCGCCGTCTCCATGTGTGTCTCACCCCTGCAGCACCCGAGGTGGAAGTGAGATCTGTCTGGGCTTTCCTGGTCCTGCATGCCCCCGGCTCTCACATGCCCTCAGCGGGGTTCCTGCGCGAGGTCACACTCACCCCTTCTCTCCCGGTGCCTCCAGCCGCCGCTCCAGCAAGGCAGCCAGCTCCACAGAGCGGGCAGGGGGAGGGCAAGAAGGGAAGGAGGAAAGCCAGCTGGTCATCGCGTCCTGCCTGGGCTCCTCCTGAGTCCTGAGGGCCAGCTTCCCTTGCCTGGGGCCCAGAACCTGTACCTGCAGCCCCTCTCCTCTCCCCGAAGCTGCTGCAAATGTGGAACCTCTTTGTCCAGCCAATGAGCTGGGGCCGTGTCCTTGCCGAGGCCCCTCTCTGTGCCTGGAGCAGTCCCCTGGGGGCGGCCGCCGCTGCCCGGAGTGGTCCCACATCTAACCACACACAGGACTATTTTTCACTGCACAAGGACCAGGACGCAAGGGCCAAGCGTGTTCTTCCCCAGGCCTGGGTGTCCCACACCCCCTCCCGGGCCGCGGGGTCACAAGGATGGGGCCACCACAGGAAGGCTCCATCCCACCCTCCAGGACAGACGGGAGGATCCACGAGACACCCGCAGACCAACAGAAGCGCAGGGGACCCCGCGGCCGCCTGCTCTGCACTCTGATGACCCGCGAGCTCCCGATGACAACACGGGTGTTCACCCTCCACAGAAGGGTGTGTCCTCAGTGCGGGACCGTCCTGGGCCTGGAGGCGCCCTGAGCCACCCCCCGGAAGCCGCAGGCCGGCCAAGCGAGTCTGGGTGCATGCTGATTGTCTTGAACTTGGGCTAATGTTCCATGAAAACAGAGTATCACCAAACTCATTAATTAAGGTCCCATTTGCAGACTGTGACTCAGAGTCGCTGGGTGACAGGACAGGTTCTGCCCCCCGACCGCCTGTGAGGCCGCGGGGAGCGGGTGGGTGGGTCTCTGAGGCTCAGGGTGGGCAGAGCAGGGAAGTCCAGATGGGCCTACAGCGGCAGACACACTCTCCAATTCGAGGTCGGGGTCCGAGGGGTTGCGCTTTGAGCTCGGGCTGGTGCTTTGGGGTGGAGGTCCCATGCTGGGAGGGGGCTGCACAGCTTGTGCCCCGCTATCCACTGCACAGGGAGGCCTGTCTGGGCAGGCTCGTCCCTGACTGCGCCCAGGATGCGCCAGGCCCTGGGCCCACTGTTCCTTGTCCCGTGACATGGGGTGCAGCTCTGCTGCCTCCTCTCCCCCCTCTCCCAGCTGCTCAGAGGCTGAGATCCTCCTGCAGTTCTCCAGCTGCTGCCCGACTGGACTCCACGTCTATGAGGTCCCTCCTTCCGCACCCCCTCCCCCCGCAGCGCAGCCCCGCCCTTCAGCCCCAGCCACCTGGACCTTCTCTCTCCCCCGCAACCCGCACCCTCACTGGCTTGCCCTTCTCCTCACCCCCCCTGCACTGGGGGAGGCCACAGCTGCCTCACTGGCTGGGCGTGAGCCCCCCCCCCCCGACCCCCAGGCTGACGCCTTCCAACAGGGACAGTCCCCAGAGAGGCTCCGAGCCTGCGGTCCTGCAGGGCATGTGCCCTGGGTCAGGTCAGGATGTCCCCAAGGTGCGGAGGCCATGCGTGGCCCAGGGGCCATCGCACTGTGCGCCGTGTGCCCACAGGCTGGGGCCGTCCTCTGCGCTGAACCGGCCGCTGTCCCGTGGCACCCACAAGTCCCTGCGCACGCGCCGTCCCCGTTCCTCCTTCCGCTCTCTGTTAGCTGCTCTCTGACTCTGACACAGCGTCGTCCCCGCTGCGACAGACAGGCCACTGACGGAGGGGAAGGCGTCCCCTGAAAACCACCTTTCTTCCTGGGCGGGGGTGGAGCCTGCGGCCTGTGTTCTGGGGGATTCTTGGGGGTCTTCCCTCAGTCCCTGGGACAGAGCCGCCCTGACCTGCCTGTCCCCACCTGTGTCCCGGACCTGTCCCCTGGGGGGGCAGCAAGGACCTGAAGCTACCCCTGCCTGTGGCCCTGCCCAGGCTTTCCCGGTCTGGCTCCGCAACCCCCGCCCCCATGCCCCAGGGTTCAAGGGGGCACGGTCCCTTCGGGGTCCCCGGCTTCTGGACTGGCCCCTCAGCCCAGCGCCCGTGCTCTCCTGCTGCCCTGTCTGCCAACACCTTGCCAAGACCGGAGCCCGGGATGGCCATGGGACCCCTGCTCAGCACAGCCAGAGGGCATCGTTTGGGCAGGACAGGCAAAGGCGAACACCTTTCGCCCATTCTGCTGGAGAAGCGTCTAGGGCCTGGCGTGGGCCCCTCCCGTTCTCTCCAGCCTCTCCCAGCCCACGGCCGGCGGAAATGGGGTTCCCACTGATACTGCGCACGCGTCCATCAGCTCCCGTCACTGGCTTCATGTGAGGAACACATGGCTTATGCATTTAAAACATTCCAGCGCCTGGAGCAGCGCAGGTCGGGGACGGCGGGCCCACACCCCGCCTCGAGGCACCCCCGTTAGGACTGCTACTACCCGTGTTCTCTCCCCGTGGGATAACGGGGTCCCTATGTCGCAGAGCAGCTCCGCCCAGTCCAGTGGTGGGCACAGAGGGTCCTGCGGAGACTCCTCCTTTTCCGGGAGCCCCTCCCCTGAACAACCACGGCACTCTAACCAATGCGATGCTGGGAACAGTGCGTTGGCCAGCCCGCTTGGGTCAGGGTCACCCAAAGCCTGGAAAACCCCTCCTGGCCTAATTCCCACTTTGGGTGTTCGGCACCTTCTTGCATTTTGGGTTCTGTTCAAGGCCTCAAGGTGCTTCTGAATTCCATCCTCGGTGTCTAGACCTCTGGAAGTAGCAGCCAGCGCCCGGAGGCCTGCACCCTCCCTGCCCCCGGCTGCTGAAGGAGCCCTGCCTCTGATGCCTGGGGACCTTGGAGGTGCCCATCCATCCTTCCCCAACAGCGACGGGGCACCAGGCGCTCACGCCTCGCCCAGGTGCGCATGCAGGCCTGTCTGGACTCGAGACAGGCAGACCCTTCACCCCAGAGCCAGAGTCCTCCGGGGAAAAGGTGATTTTTTCATAATCATTTCTTCAAGAAGCTGAGGGCACACGTGCTGGAAGGCAGTCCCCCCTCCCCTTTCTGCTCCCCTCCTCCTGGCCCAAGTCTCTCCCTTCTCCCCTTCCTCTCCCCCCCTGCTTCCTCCCGGCCCTCCAGCTCCTTCCAACAGGGCCCGAGACAGGGCCAGATGGGAAGGCCAGGGTGTGCTTCCTGGGGCTTCACTACCTTCCCAGGACGTGACCCTGGCTGAGGGACTTTTCGGCTTCTTCCCTTTAGGGGCACCAATGGAACAGGTGCTCTGGCCAGAGCCCCTGTGAGGGATGAGACAGCAGCTGACCCCCGACGCTAGGAGGAGGTCACTTTCCTGACACCCTGGCCAGGAGGACACTCGCGCTGGGCAAGAGCCCGACACCCTGGGGTGCTGGCTCCAAGCTCCGACTCCAACTGCCACCCCCACCCTCTGGCCCGGCCTGGGCTGTCCCTTCACGTGGAGGCCTGCATGCGGGGGGCCAAGCGGACCTCACGGGCCTGAGCCTGGGCGCCCACACCCCACTAGAGGGGCTGTGTCTGGGCGCCCAGCCTCCAGGAGCACCACGGAGACCGCTTCCCGCCTGCAGGAGACATCAGCCTCAGTTTCCCTTCAACCCCTATTATCTGTCTTAGGGAACAGGAGGCCGCGAGCTTCTTTCCACCAGAAAGGACTGGAGCATTGAAGGAACTTGCTTCTTCTTCTCTTGTTCTGTGCCCAGAAAGAGAGAAAGAGAGAGGGGGGAGGGAAGAGGGGGAGAGGCAGAGCAGGAGACTGGGCTGTCTGCAGCCCAGCGGGGCCATAAACCGCATGCATAATCTCGGGAGACCACCACTTTAAATCTTAATTGGTTGCCTTTTAAATATCATTTAAGGGCTGACTTCCCTGCCTCTCTCTCTAGTTAAGAAGGTGTCGTGTCAAATTCTATTACCTTGCTGGACGTCTCTCCCTTAAGTTTAAAAAAAAGGAGGGGAAGAAAAGGAAGAAAAAAAGCAAAGAAATGGAGGCATCAGCGGTGAATGGAGGGTCGATAAAGCTTTTAGATTTGGAGACGTTTTCCGGGAGCTCATTTCCCGCGGCTAAGAGTTGTTAATGGAGCTTAAGGAATTATCTTAGACTGGGCCGGCCTCGAGCGCCGTATATTTCCCGCGCCTGTTCCCCTGTCGGGTCTGGATGTGCTGCTGTCAGACTCGCTTAATGAAAAGTAACGCGCCGCTGATTACAGTTTTATTTGGGCTCTATGTAAAGAGCGCCGTTAATTTAGCAGCCCTTCCTTGGTGTGTTGGCATCGGCCACGCCTGAATGGCTGAGTGCGCGGTCCCCAGTGCTCCTGGGCGTCTGACAGCCTCCCAGGGAGGGAGTGGGGCCCGCCCCCCCCCCAGACCGCAGGACCTGTCCCCCAAGCACCGCCTCCTACACAGTCCAGATCCCGTCCTAGCCCACTCCTTGCAGGCGCTGCAGATGGGGGAGGGTACACACAGCCGGACTTCCAGAGTTTTCCTCCCCCTCCAAAGGGAAGGAAGAGGTGGAGGTAACAGCCCCTTGTATGCGGCTGAATGTCCCCAGGCCACCTGATGTCTTTTATTTTTGCAGTTTAATCAAATAAATCTCTTCTGGTCATTGCCACCAAGTCTGAGGGCTAAGGCAATGTGGGGCTCTGACCCGGGTCTGTGGGCCCCGCCCAGAGTGTGAGGTCCCGAGGGCAAAAGGCTTGGCAGCAGCGTGGTGGGGGGAGGCGGGTCCAGACTCAGCGGGGTCCCCGCAACTACACCCCAGCCACCAGCAGCCAGGGGCCCAGGCCCTGGTCCCCACAGCACGGATCCTGCCTGGCCAGCGCTGCCTGCGTCAGAGAAGCCTGATTTTTGCCGGAAATGTCTGGCTTTGTCTGGGGTTGGGGTGGGGGCGCCCCGGCGGCCGCCCTCGGCCGCATTAAAATTCCTGGCGCCCCAGCCGCGGCCGCAACGCGTCTCCCGCGAGACTCCACTTTCGCTATTACTGTCAAGTACCCTTGACTCTTTATTTTTGCCCTTTTATCTATTACAACTAATTCGAGTTCTTTTGCCCTTTTCAGTCTAAGACGTGGGCTTTCTGCAAAGCCTCCCCCTGCCAGCGAGCTCTCGGAGCGCGGAGCCTTTAGAAATTGAGGGGTTTACTGTCAAAATGAAAATTTCACTTCAAATTATCTTGGCTGATGCTCGCTCGCCGGGCCGGGGGCTCCCGCCGCAGCCTTTTGACAGGCACATCAGCGGCGAGCTTCCGAATCTCGATAATATCATCCAAGAGAGCGAAAGTCAATACGGTGACAGCGCGCGGGCGGATACAATCCAATTACCGCGCGGCCTGGACAGGCCTCGGGCTGGGCGCCGGCTCCGCCGCGGGGCTCCGGGGCTGCCCCCTTCGCTCCAGGGCTGGGGTTCGAGGTCCCGTCTCTGGCACTCGGGGGCCGGCACAGACCCGCGACTGGCTTCTGGTTGCTCGCGCTTTCCCTCTCTCGGTACCGACTCGTCCCAACGCCCGCCGCCCCCTACCCCTGCCCGTCCGGCCCGCTGCCGGCGCTTACCGCCTGCCCGGAGCCTTTCCCCGGGGTCGGAACCCCACAGGGCCCCAGGCCACTCCCAGCCCTCTAAGAAAAAAGGCCCCGCCTCGCGGGTCCCTCCGAGGCTGCCCGCCGGCGTGCGAGAAGACTGGCGTTTCCAGCCGCGTTCGCCTCCCCTGCAGGTGCGCGGACCGGCCATCGGGACACCTGGGGCATTAAGGAGCCCCAGCAGGAGCCCCTTGAGCCGAGCGCTGGCAGGCGAAGCCCTCGAGGGGCCCTCGCCGGGGGCCAGGCGCCTGCGGGGCCGCGGGGCGGGGCGCAGAGTCGGCCGAAGCTAGGGAACCGCGACTTTCCGTTCAGGGGTGCGGGCCGCTCGTGGGCTTGGCTCGGAGGAGGTGGGGTGGAGGGGACCCTTGTTTAAGACCGAACCCCACAGGAGCCCAGGCGAGGCGGGGCAGGCCCGCGGCCACACGCCCGGGCGCCGAGGCCTAGACTCCCAGCCCCGCCTCCTCCCTGCAGCCTACTAAGCGCTCCCTCCCCCGCCCTCCCCCACCGAGGCGTGGCCCAGGGCTGAGGGCGCGCGGCCGCTCCAGGCCAGCTGCGGGTCCCCGGAGGGAGGGGAGGCGGGATTAGGAGCTGGGAAGGGCCGCGGAAGGCGGCCTCGGAGTCGCAGAGGACGGACTGAAAAACGTCCACAGCAGGAGGGCCCCAGGGCGGGAATGCCCCCCTCCCCAGGACGCAATTGCAGGAAATTTAGAGAGTTTAAAAGTTATTCTGATCTAGCAAGAGGAACTCTTGCAGAATTTTTTCAGAATTCTGCAGTGTGGTATGCGGGGGATAGTCTTGGGCCTCTCATCGCTTTCATTACCGAGTTCAATCCCGGAAGAGTACTGTGACCCTTCTTTTCAAGAGCTGGCTTTACTGAAACAGCGTCTAGGACTCAGCCAGCTCCCTCACGGAGGACCCAGGCCCAGGGAGGGCTCTCCCGCTCCTCCCCTCCGGGATCAGCACCTCTCTCTGGCAGCAACTCTAATCCCCGGGTTGGAAACGTGTCCATTTTGCAATGCAAAGCACCATCACTCGGTTTATTGGTTTTGTTATATTAGCCTCTGAAGCAGGCAGTTATCGGTGTGAACATACATTAAAAAAAAAAAAAGCAATTGTATCGCGTAAAGAGTGTGCAATCTTGTGAACTAGGTGGAGTGCTGCTGGCCAATGTGCAGAGGATGCGAGCAGGTCCGTGGGCTGAGGAGCCTTCAGGAGCGGCACAGGCAGGCCTCGAACCCGAAAGGAGACAGGCAAACCAACAGAGCCTCGGAAGGGAAAATTCTTCTCCATGTAAACTTTCGGACGTAAACCTTAAGTTCCTGGGTGGCTCCCTTCTGCTCGGAGAGCGGCCCTGCCCGATGGGCCCCCGAGTCTGAGAATGGCCTGAACTAGCGCATGTCCCAGTGGGGCCGGCGGACCTGGTCGGTGGCCCGGCGAGGCCGAGTTCAGCTCCGCCCTCTACGGTGGGCTGGCCGCTTGAACTTCGCTGCGCTCCGGTCCTGCTCTGGAAACTTGGTAGAAAAACAGGAGGGTGCGACCCACCGGCCCGCAGCCCGAGCTTTGGCTCCTCCTCTGCGCAGGGGCGGGGCCAGTTAGGCGCAGAAGGGCTTGCCGCCCGCCTTCGGAAGGGCCAGCAGCTCCTTGGCTGCGCCTGCGGCGGGGGCGTCGTGGGGTGCCGCGGGCGGGAAGGCGCGCGCCAGGGGCGTCGTCAGCGCGTTGGCGCCTGCTCCCAGCGAGCGTCCCAGCGGTCCCGGGTCCAGGAGGGTGCCCTTGGCGGTGGCCCAGGCCTGGTTCAAAGTGCTGTGCCTGAGGATGGGGTCGTGAAAGACCCCATCCACCCAGTTTCTGAGACTGGTTACGGGGGAGTCCTGGTGCCTGTCCAGGGCGCCAGTGGGGGGCGGGGCCGCGGGCGACGACGAGGCAGGAGCCAGAGACGTGGCCGCAGGAGCGGCGGGGCCTTGACGTTTGAGCATGCACGACGGAAACTCAGTCTGGCTCAGCGCGGTGGCGGCGGCGGCGGTCGCTGTGTGAGCCAGGGACCAGATGCGCGGCTTGGCCTCGAGGCCCGCGGTTGCCCCAGCCGGCGCAAAGCCCAACTTGGCTTCGCAAGCCTGCGAGCCGCCCCCCGCACCCGGCTGCGGCTCCGGCCCAGCCGCTGTGCTCCGGAGGCAGCTCCTGGCCGTCTCCAGGTCCTGGTCCAGGGCCGCCCCTCCACCGGCGGCCAGGGGCATCCGGAGCGTGCCCGAGGCCTCCTTTACCGGGCCGCCGGGACCACTGGGCGCTGCAGGGATGCGCTCCAGACCGCCGTCCAGGGGCTGGAAAGGCGGTTTCAGCTCGCATTCGGGGGGCTCGGCCTCCAGCGGGTCGAAGTCCTCCAAGTCAGTGAGCTCTAGATCCTTTTCCTCTTTGCCCATGGGTTCTGTGCAAGACAGAAGGAGAGGCCAGTGCAGGAAGAGGCGAGAGTTAATCCGAACCCCACTCTTCCTTCCTAGCTCTGCGCCCATGGTTCTAGGGCCCCACCCTGGAGCCAGGAAAAGCACCCACAGCCTTTCTTTTTACTTCCCACCTGCTCCACATGCTCCCTAACCCCAGGTGGCACCAAAGAGGGCTAGCGATTTCCTTCTCAAATCAACAGGGGCCAGGGTAGGGTGGGTGTGTCTACGTTCTAAAGGCTGTTTTGGGTTTCTTTAAGGCTGTTCCCAGTTAATGCTGAAGACCCCTGGGCTCAGGGCCTCTCCTGGGCCAGCGCATTCATTTGCTGCACACACCCTTGAAAATTGCTTTCACTATCCTGGGTTCAATGTCTTTAGAGGTCCTAGAAGCCCCAGAGAATGCACAGGGAGTCCCTGACCTTGGTGCCCCAGCACCAGCATTGCCAGTCTCCCACGCACCTTCGTTCTTGGTGCTCTTGAGGGGCTCCCCCCTGGCTTCCTCTTCGCCCCCTTCTTCCTCCTCGCCTTCTGCGTAGGGTCGCTTCTCATCTGCGCATTTGTTCCTCGGAGGCCACGTCATCTTGTTCTCCTTCTTGAGGCGCCGGCGCGCGTTGGCGAACCAGGTGGAGACCTGCGTGAGGGTCATCTTGGTGATGATGGCCAGCATGATCTTCTCGCCCTTGGTGGGGTAGGGGTTCTTGCGGTGTTCCTGCAGCCAGGCCTTGAGCGTGCTGGTGGTCTCCCGCGTGGCGTTCTTCCGCCGCGTGCCGCTGTCCATGGTGCCGTACCTGGAGATAGGCTGGGCAATGGGGTGCCGGCCGGGACCCTTGCGGGCACACGGCCGGAACCAGGCCCATGCAGGCTTTTGGTCCCCATGGTGGGGGTGTGTCTACGGTGGCAAGGCCTGGGTAGGACCCAGGCCCCCACCCCTTGCCACTGCCCACGAGTACCGCCCTCTGTGGCTGGAGAATGAAGATGTTTGTATCTGATTAAACTTACAGGGCCAGAGTGGTCCGGGTGGAGGGCTCAGGGTCTGGCTCGGTCTCGGTCACTCTACCTAAACATCTATTCTTTGAGTTCCTTGGATCCCCAAACCGGGAAAGCACACCCCAGGGGTGCAAACCCAACCGTATAACACCACTGGCAGAAGCAGCCATTAGCTCCCATAGGGAGAGAGTGCCCAGACTGCCTTCTGTGGACTTCCCGCAGTTAAGTTTGTAATTGTTGCCCTCCTCTTGCCCAGATGGGTCCACGCTGTCTTTGAGTGAGTTCCACGGCCCTGCTCCTTCCAGTCCCCACCACAGGGGAAGGTGAACTGGGTCCTGCACACCTCCTGGGGGCGGCAGGCATCCGAGGCCTGGGCAACAAGACTTGGTTGCCAGGAAAACCACATGGCAGCAAGGGCTTTGGGAGTCCAGGTATGTGGGGAGCGGCAAGGGGAGGCTGGGATGCATTTTACCCCTGTGGGACAGGGCTTGCCTCGGAGGTGGGGCTTCGACTAATCCAAGGTCAGCGGGAGCCTGAGCCCCACCGAGGAATGCCCCACCTCCTGTCTCCAAAGCGTTTACAGAGGGCGAGGGTTCTTGTTGGTGGGGAGTTTGATGGCTGAATGGAGTGCAGGGGTGGTGTGTGGCGGGGAGGTGGTCGCTGCCCCTCACCTGTCGTAGGGGTACTGGCCCAGCGCCGGCTCATACGGGTAGTAGGCAGCCGCTGCTGCAGGCGCAAGGCCTGTGTGCGCAGATCCAGGCCCGTCCTTGGAGTCGAAGCCATTCTGTAGGGTCCCGGGAGCCTGGGGTCACAGCTTCCAGGAGGCGGCCCAGCTCGGCCCTCCCGGCCCCACCCCTCCCCCCCACCTGGGCTGCTGCGCTTTGTAGGGACCCCTAGGCAGCCTCACCAGCCATGCCATCCCCAGACTCTCTCTTGGGCCCAGGGAGCAAAGGAACCCTGAAACGGGGAAGGAGAATGAGCAGAACTGGGGAGTAGGAGAGAGGAGAATGAGATTGGCTGAAGAAAGGAGCAGAGAAGAAGCTTGGGGGGCTGGGAGACAGCAGAGGAGAGGAGGGTGAGCAGGACACAAGAAGAGGAAAGAAGGGATAGAGGGAGGAGAAAAATGGGGGTGGAGCTAGAGGGTGGGCAAGGAGGGGACAATGGAGGGAGAGGCCTGGAGAGGGCTAAGTGGTGGACGGTTGGGAGGAGAGGAAGAGGAGATCAGGGAGCTCAGTGGGGTAAAGCGCAGGAGATGGGGAGAAGCGGCGGGCACCGGGCGGTGATATGGTCAGAATTCCCCAGCCCCTTGGGGCTGAAGGTGTGCTGAGGAACCGGGCTAGGAGCAGCAAAGGTGAAGAAGCAGCAAAGATGTTTTTCTCCCACCCCATCCAATGTGGGATCCAGAGCACTGCGCCTCTGACTCCAGAGTTCAGGGAGGAGACTCGCAATTCCGGGGGAGGGGCGGGGCATGGGGGGAGGGGGGAGGTTGATATCATTCCCTCCCCTTACCAGCGAGTAGAAGGCGGACGCCTCCGAGCCGTAGGTCACGTAGTTGCCGTAGCTCTGCGAGCCGCCATAGGGGCCCCCATAGACGCCAAGCGCTGCGGCCGAGTTGAGCTCGTGGCGCGCGGTGGCCAGCAGCCGGCTCTCATAGACCGGGCAGTAGACCGGCGCCTGGGCGGAGGCGGCGGGCCCGGAGTCGGCCAGCGTGCGGCCACCCGACTCACAGCACGTGCTCAAGGAGTTGGTGGTCATCAGGAACTAGAGGAGAGAAGGGTCGCGAGGAAGGGCCGGCATCCAGGCCCGAGGCTGGGACTCTAGGCCTGCACCTGCCGGGCGCGCGGCCCGGGAGGGCGTACCCTTTGGCCCGGACCGCCAGCCGCAACGGCCGCTCATTCCTTCCTGCTGAGAGTCTCTCGGCCAGGCCTCCTCCGGGACTCGGGGCCCAGCCAGTCCAGGCCCCAGCGTTTTCACACCTTACTCGTGTGTGTGTGTGTGTGTGTGTGTGTGTGTGTGTGTGTGTGTGGCCAGGGGAGAGGGGGTTCCAAGGCCGCGCACTCCCTCCTGTGCTACGTCTCTCCTCTGTCCCGGGTGGTGGGTGGTGTGTGGTGGGGGTCAAACAAAGCGGGAGAAAAGGAGCCCCCGCGCCCCCGCAAGGCAGATTCTTTCAGGGACCCTACTCTCCGATGGGCTCTCCGCACAGGCCCTGCTCTCTGGGAAGGGACACCGGGTCGCTGGACAGCCCGCCCGCGGATGTGTGACGCCGAAATCCCCGCACCCTGGTGACGCCCCCTTACCTGGGGTGCGGAGGAATAGGGGTATCCAAACTGTGGGTAGGACATGGCGGGCGCCGCCAGGGGCCGGCGGGCGGGGTCGGTGGGGTCCTGCGCGCGGTGGCCGGCGTTGCGAGGCCACTGCTCCGGGGCCGCCGGCTCCTAGGCGCTGGGAGGGCGAAGCAGAAGAGCGGGTTAATTCATCCACGCGCCCTGCAAACTTTTCTAACCCGGTGGGAAAGTGAGCCGCAGCGGCCGCAACGAGCCCTCTAGCTTGACATTCCCGAGCCTCGAAGGGGCTCTGGGACCAACCGGCCTCGCAGCGGCGACACAAATACATATTTTGCAAAAAAAGGAAAAAAAAAACCGAGTTGCGCGAACCCGTCAAGTCAGATGTGCTTGGCTTTAAGCGGCGGAGGCGCTGACGTCAGCCCACGCCGCGCAGCTCGGCCCGGCCGCAGACGTGCGGGTCACTGGCGGCGGCCGCGCGGCGGGGCGGGGACGGGCCGGGGGCGCCACGCGGGGCGGAAGGGCCAACAGGCTCTAACAAATGAATTTCATCCGTGGAGTCAATATCGCCCAGACGAATTGCTGTTTCTCCTTAGTCACTGAGGACGGGAAGCACTTTTAATTAGAAATTAATTAATGAGCACCTGCTCCTTCCCGCCCCACTGTAATCATTAGTCTCAATTACAAATGAGACATGTGAAGGGACACACGACTGAGTCTTCGCTGAAGATGTAATCAACAGTTAAAATTAGCCCGGCGCCGGCGCTGGCGGCCAGCCGCTCGGGCCTCCGCGCTCCGCTCCAGGTGGAGGAAGGCAGCCCCGCAGGCCGGCGCCGGGCTCCGACTACTGTTTAGCCGGTGAGCCGCACCGCCTCCCGCCAGTTCGAACCCTGCTCCGGGCCGGAGTTCCGGGACCCCGTGCGGCTGCACGCCCTCAGGCGTGTGGGTCCTTTGGCCCTTCCCAGAGCCTGCCACTCCAGCGCTCGGTGGCCCAAGTGCTGCGGGGCTTTGCGCCTCTCCGCCACCCTGTCCCCCGGGAACGCCCCCTTCCCCCGTCCCACCCCCGTCTTGTGGGTTCCTGCGCGGCGAGCATCCCTCCCTTTCCTCTTCCACCCAATTCCGTGGGCTGCCCTCCCTCAGCCTCCCCCTGCCCCTCGCGGCTAAACCCGGGACTGCCAGGCATCCCTGCGCGCTGGGAAGAGCAGGTTTCCCGTTTCAGCTCCGGGGCCCCTCCCGCTACGCTTGCACCATCCGACGACCCTCAGGGTTAGGTACCGGGGAGGGAGCGCCGGCACGCCCTTCCCCGCCCCTTTTTGCATAGCTCCGTGGCCGGGGCGCACGTAGCAGTCCGGGGAGAAGGCCGAATACCCACCCCAGGACTTCCCCATTCAGTCCGGGTCCTGGGACCTTGCCGGAATCCAAAACCGAGGCGAGCGCGCAGGCGGCAAAGGGACGCCCGGGCACCCCAAACTCGCTCCCCGCCTTTTATGCCGCCGCCCTCCGGGAGCCCAGGCTCGCCCCTGCTGCTCTCGCCCCGCTGGGCCTCCCGCGGTCGGCCGGGAGAGGAGCTATGCACGGCGGCGCTGTGCAGACTTGCTCGGAAAGATTCCTGGGTTCAGACCTGTGAATCGCCCCAGGGTCACCCTCTAATTAATGATGACGTTCTCGCCCTCTCCCCAGCTGCAAACCTGCCTCCCAGAAACGAAATCTGCCCGTTCTGACAGCTCAGTTGAAGGTGATTGATGACTATCTGGAGACCACAGTACGCATCATGGTATCTGCTGCGTAATTGCTTTAATTTACAGATGAAAATACGAGCTCTCCGATCGCGTTGAACCACAGCCGGCCACGTCCGAGCTGCTTGCGAAGGAAAATCATCGGAAATAATGAATAGCCGCTCCATGCAAATTATTCAGACAGTTTAAGCGTCTGTAGCCGGGAGAGATATATAAAGAACACGAATCAAATGACATTAATAATTGTTTCTGAATTCTGTATTGATCTCGTGGCGGCGGTGTTTATTTCTTTCTCACCTGAATTGCTAATATCACCTCCTGTAAATAATAAGAAACTAGCCACCGGGGCTTCTCCAGCAGAAATGAATCTCTCAATCTCCCTCTTCCTCCTCTGCTCCTCCCCTCCCCCATCCTCCCTCCTCCCAACTCCAGTTTCCGGCTTCTGTTGTGGCTGTTCTGAACGTCCTCCTACTTTCCATTATTTACTGTTTACAAACAGCTCGCGCTCTCCTGGTAATGAGGCCGGCGGAGGGAGGGGCAGGTGCCAAGGGTGGCCGAGGGCTCAGGGAGCAGTAATCAGTACAGAAGGATGAATTTAGCATCTTCCGTCACCCCACTCCCAAGGCCCAACCCCGGCGATTGTGAGCGCTCCGGCGGCCCGGGATGACAGCCAGTGCCCAGGTCCCAGCGGCCCCTCAGCTCCCGGCTCTAGGTTGCAGAGCAGCGCACCCAGGCCCTTTCCCTCCCCCGCTACAGCTCGCAGGGGGACGGCGCCCCCTGGACAGGCGACCTTCCCGTTTTTGAGCAGAAGTGCCCACCTCTGGGGGCCTCTGGGGGAGGGGTGTCAACGGTTTCCTTTGATCATCACTGCAGTGTTTTCCTCTCCAGCCTGCGAGCGTAAATAGAAGCTCCCCGTCCCCACCCGCCTAGCCTGGTTCTCCAAGCAACCTTTTCTTTAAATCCAAGAATCAAGCTCACCAGCTACTTTCCAAGGCCGCTCGTTGCACACTGATTCTCTGCTTCCTGCTGCCCCAGGCCCGAGACGCGGGGGCCTGGACGGCCACCCCGTTTGGGGAAACTCTGTGCTGCCGGCGTCTAGTGAGCTTGCTGCCGTTCCCCCAGGCCCTGCTGTCCAGGGTGGGATCAGGGTTAGTCAGGCCTGTCTCCATCTGGAGCCCACCGGGACATCCCGCCAGCAACCTGCTCCCTGGCTGAGGCCGGCCTCCCAGAACCGGGGTACTTTCTGGGTTGTCTTTGTCCCGTAGAAGATACCAGAGTAATATCCGAGCGCCCTTTCCTGAAAGGCCCAGCCTTGAGCTGAGGCCCCGAGGTTTCCCTCCAAGGGTGGAGAGAGCAAGAGTGTCAGCATCTCAGGAATCAGCGGCTCAACGTGCGGGCACAGATGAGCGTGCTAAAGCCATGTCCCTCCAGGGACCCTGGGGTCTAAATACACCCGGGAGAGGTTCCCCATGATCAGGGCAGCGGCCCAGCTTCCGGGACATGCCCCGCTGGCCTGTTGAGTGCTAAAGGAGCCTAGGGCAAGGGGGCCTGAGAGAGCACCAAATGTTAGAAGCCTGCAGGTCGCTCTTCCTGCGGGAAGGTGTTGTAGGCCCTGGAGGGCCTTTGGGAGATAGGCCCGCCCTGAAATTCTCCCTCCTTCCCCCTGAGACCGGCTGAGGCCAGGTGCTCCCAGTGGGCTCCCAAAGTCCTCCCCGGGGCCACCTGGTTCTCCCCACCGAAAGCTGCCAGGGGCTCTTCTCCAGCCCAGCGAAGTTGACCCCAGGCAGAGGGCGGAGGCTGGAGCGCGCAGAGCCAGGCGAGGGCCTCTGCCGAGGCTCAGGGCCAGCCCTTGGGGCGCCTGTGCCCGCCCACTGCTCGCGGACACCCTGGCTGGGTGTGGGGCTGAAGGGCGTTCTGGATGTCTGCAGCGCGGCACTCGCGAGCCCCGAGGTCTGCGGGTCACTCCTTCGCGGCCGGTCCTCCGGTCTCAGGCGAAGTCCGGCTGTCGAGCGACGGGCAAGCGCGTTGAACCCTGCTCCCGAACCGCCTCCGTTCCAAGTCGGCTGGCTCCGCTCCGGCTCTCCCGCTGTGCCCCCGCCGCTCGCCCGCAGGGCGCCGCCCGAGCCGGAGAGGCGCGCGGTCGGGGTGTCCGGGAGCAGGCCCGGCTGCCCCGCGTTGGCCCCCGCGCCCCGTGCCGCCCCCGCACCCCGTTTCCACAACTTGCAGAGAACGCGGCGGCCTCTGGAGACCCCGGCTGGCAGCAAACTTTGTGCCCTCCGGCGCAGGAGCGATCCTGGCAAAGTTTGTGCGGCCGAGCCCGCTCCCTACCTGCGCTGGGGACGCGCCCGCCCGCGCCGCTCCGGCGCCGGGGCCGCGGGGAGCAGCGCGCAGCCCGGGACGCACCGGGGAGTCGCCGCCGTCGCCGCCGCCCGCGCCCCTCGGCGGCCGCGCGGAGCCTCCGCCTCCCCGGAAGGGGGGAGGGGTCTCGGAGCCCCGGGGCGGGGGCGGGCGCGGGGACCTCGCCTACCTGCGGTGGCGCCCGGCCACTACCGGCCGCCCGCGAGGGCTCTGCGCCGCCGCTCGGCGCGCGCGCTCCGGCGGGGAGCAGGCGACAACTAATGGAGACATTTCCAGGCGGAGCACCTGGCGAGCGGAGCGCGCGGCGTCCCCAGGCGCCGCGGTCGTCAGCCGAGCCCGCACCGGCGTGACGTGGGCGAGCGAGCGCGCTGCTCCCACCCGGCCGCGCATTAACGCTTTCCCCCGCGGGCGCCGCGCGCCTGCCAACTTTCCCCTCCGCCCGGCCCGCGCGCGGGGTGCGTGGGGCGTCGGAGCGGGTAGGGGCGCCCTGGGGTGGGGGCAGGGATGCCGGGCGCAGGGAGCACAGCCCCGCGGCAGCAGGCCCGCAGGAAGGCGCGCCGCCCTCATTGGGCCAAACCCTTGGCGGCTTTGGGCTCTCCTGGGGCCGTCAGGCTGCCCCCTCCCAGGCCCCGCTGACTTGGGCCAGAGGAACCGCGCTGGGGCCAGCTTCACTGGTTCTTGCCCCCCCCCCCCAGTCTCCCCTCGGTCATGGTACCCCCAGGTCTGGAGGGCTGGGTGAGGGCCGGGCTGCTGCGCGGGGCCTCCTGCGAGGGGACCAGGCACCCCGGCCTTGGCTTTCTTCCCTGCACCCCCGCCCCCAACGGCGCCCCTTCACACTGGCCCCTGCCCACTCGGGCTGTCTAGGCGGGGCTGGTTGCCTTGGTGGCCGAGGAGGGCCTGAGCAGGTGGAGATGGGCACACACAGGTGACAGAAACTGCTTGGAGGCCAGCAAGCCTGCGGCCTGCTGTCACTGGGAGCTTTCTCAGGGCTGTCGGGAGCTCTGCAGCGGCTGGGAGGCGGCGCACATTTCCTGGCTTCCACAGTAGCTCCGGAGGGGTGTTGCTCTGCAGGCCTCTGCATACCTCCATCTCCCCCATCTCGCCCATCTCCTCCACAGGCCAGAAAGAAGACGGTCAGCCGTCCAGCTTCCCGGCCCCGGGGGCTGAGTCCTGACCTTCTGCGGGCTTCTCTGGGAAGGACACGGCTGTGGTCTCAGGGTCCGATCTGAAGACACGAAGGTGCGCTTTCTGTGGGCTGCAGGCCTCCAGGGTCCAGCGGGTCATGTCTGCGGACCCTCGGGGGTGACTGAGGAGGGCTGTGGGAACGGCGCTCTCTACGTGTGGAAGTCTGGAAACAGTCTCCAGGGCAAGGCAGGAATTCGAGTCCAGCCAGAAGGAAGCGGAGGAAGGACACAGAGTGCCGTGGGCAGGGGGCGGCCTGCTGTCCCTGCCCGGCTGTCAGCGGTCTCAGCCCTCTCCTGCCACAGTGCAATCTTGGCAAGGTCCTGGGGCCAAGAGGGACAGTCAGTGCCTCCTGCTGAGCTCACCTGGGACTTAGATTCTTTTCATAGCTACAGATAAGCAAGGTATGCTTGGGTCTAAAGCCTTGATTCAGAGATAGACTCAGTCTGCATTTGCTGGAGCCTTTTAAGCACAGCAGACAAGAGCCGTCCTCCCGCAGGAGCCAGGAGCAGCAGCTCCCTGGGAGGCAGGGCCTCCTTTCACTGGACTCCCTGGAAAAGCCTGTCTTCGATGTCTTGTGCTCTGGCCGCTGCCAGGCCTGACCTTGCCTGGATCACTGGCCAAGTGGCCGGCAGGCTTGTTGGCCGTCCTCTGCCCCCAGTCCGTGGCTGTCCTGCCCCGGGAGGGCCTCGTGGGTTGGTCCTCTGGGGAAAGGAGGGACATCACCCAGGGCCTGTCCAGGGGGCCTGGCAGGGCACAGCCCTCTGGGGCATCAGTGTGAGTGATCAGTCCAGAAAGCCAGTGTGCAGGCGTGGCTGCCTCTGAAGGCCCGCCCTGCTCCCAGGCCTGGCTGACAGCGGGCCCCGGCACGTTCCCTGCACTGCGACAAGGCCGCTGGCTGTGCCCACCGCTCTGCCCCCACCTCTCTGGTCAGGACTTGCTCCCCGATGGATCCCTCGTCTCTCAATCTGGCTTTTGTTTAGGCTGCTGGCAGAGCTGCCCAGTGCAGGGTGAAGCAGAAGTCTCCGTGCCCCCGGGGCGTGCCCTCCCCGCCATCATTGCAGCAACCTGCAGAGAGGCATCTGGTGCTGGAGAAGGCCGAGCTGGCCCACAGCGTCTGCTGTCAGCGAGGGATCCACAGCCTCAGCCCTCCCTTTCTGGGGACCTGGGGGGGCACAAGGCCCCTGCTGAAGTCCCTAGGGAGGCCACGGGAGGACAGCCTCCAAAAGATCACTTGGTGCCACTGGGCACAGTGGCCCTAAAAATACCCTTTTCCTTGGAAGGGCCGGCCTTCTAACGGCTCCGTGGCCGGAGTCAGCAGCAGAGCGTGTTTGGGGCCCAGGCCCTCGGGTGCAGAATGGATGAGACCTGCTCCTTGCTGGCCCTGGGCTGCAGTGGGGGTGGGGGTCTCTCTTCGGCCCGATTCCCGGTGCGGGGCCAGAAGGCAGTATTTAAAGGGGAGAGTCCAAGGAGTTTCTTCGCAGAGTGGGCTGGTGACTGGGTACGGGGCAGTCCCGCGCTCCCGGCCGTGGCTCGGAGGTGCCCTGGTTGTGGCACAGCGTGCCCCCGCGTGGCCTGAGGGCTGTAGCTCCGCCGCTGGATTTCCCCTCCGCTACGACCCCACCCCGACCCCCGTGAGCTGGAAGGAGGCCAGGGCAGCACAAGTTGGACAGTTTTCCTTTCCCCTCATTTCAGAAATACGATGTCATGTCTGTAACGATGAAACACACCAGCAGATTTTAGGGAGGTTTCCATCATTAAAAGTGAGAGGCTATTAATTCAAACAATGTCTCTAGTCCGTACGCGTGAACTTGAAATGTTTGCCTGCTGCGGACTGGAGTCACCAACGCTCGGGTCAGAGAGTCCATCCAAAGCGAAGAAGTTAGTTCACATTGTAGAAGAGGTGACGGTTTACACACATCGTTGCCTAGAGCTTGCAAGCTGTCGTGAATTTCTTGACCGAGCGCTCAGAGAAGAGTGCATTTAGAGAAAGGAAGTGTGCGGAGGGGCCCTAAATGCAGGAGCCAGCACTGTGTCTGGACCTCAAAAATATTTAACAGTCGGGGGGGGGGGGGCGTTGCTCGCCGGGCGTCCTGCCCAGAGTTTGCTGCAGGAGGGCAGGGGGCGTGCTTCCGGGAGCCTCGTCCGCGAGCAGTGCTCCCTAGCGATGGCACACAGACGATACTTTCATGAATGGAGGCGACCAGGCACCAAAGGGCATTTGCCTGGGCCAAGAAGCAGATAAGAGTGACCGACGTACGGGAGAGGGTGCACGTGGGGTCAGCTGTCTTCCGTTCGCCCGAGCTGCCCTTTGAGATTTGGCATTCTGACCAGCCAGGGTTTGGGAGGTCGGTGGGGACTCCATCCCGCAGTGCTCTCACATGGAGCCTGGACCCTCGCTCCAGCCCACTCTGCCCGTCGGTCGGCTGGTCCCTAAGTGAGGCGCAGACCTGCCTTCCTTTGGCTGTCCGGGAACACAGCTGTGCCCGTGTCAGGGGGGATCCGGAGAGCGCGCTGGTCCCCAGGGCGGCCCTGAAGCCACGCGTGTCCTCCCCCACGCGGGGAGCAGTGCACACCCTGCCGTCAACCTCGGTGCGGCGGGCGGCCCTCCGACAGTGACCAGTGTACGGCACCGGCTTTTAATTACTGCGGCGGGGAATCAGGCAGGAATGTCCTCCAGGAGTGAGCCGAGTTTTACATAAAAAAACATTTCAGAGTATTTTTGAAATTCAATTAATTGAAGGCCCTAGATAAAAGGAACACATTCTTAATGGCTATAAAATAACCCTGAGGGAGGACAGGGAACCGCACGGCCCGACTTCAAAGTGTGACAGAAATACTGTTTTACTTTAAAAGTACCCAGATCAATGACTCAGTCAAAATCACTTATACATTTAGCAACCTTTTCATTTTCTGTTTAAAAATGGCAGAAAAAGATGCTCTCATTGCCTGTGACACGAAGTTCCAGAAAGGAGCAGTGGTCCCGAAGCTTGGGTTGAGGTGCCAGCAGCGCCTGCGGGGACCCGGCCCCCAGCACGGGGCTCGGGGGAGTTGAGCGTTTCCGCTCTCCCGTGGGGGAGGCGTGTCGGGGTCCCGGGCCGCGTGACAACGTGCCACGTACTACGTGTCCCTCTCGGGGCTGGAGCAGAGAAGCTGGGCACGGGCAGGGCTGGTCCTCCAGAGGCCTGAGGTGGGAGCTGCTCTGGCCTCTGTCTGGCCTCTGCTGGCCGCTGGCTGTCACCTCTGTCTTCATGCTCCCCCTCTGTGTGTATTGGTCCCTGTGCCCAAATTCCCTTTTATTTATTTATTCATTTTTAATTTTTAAAAAAGATTTTATTTATTTGACAGAGAAAAGCACAGCGAGAGAGGGAACACAAGCAGGGGGAGTGAGAGAGGGAGAAGCAGGCTACCTGCCGAGCAGGGAGCCCGATGTGGGGCTCGATCCCGGGTCTCCAGGACCATGACCTGGGCCGAAGGCAGTCGCTTAATGACTGAGCCCCCCAGGCGCCCCTGAAATTCCCCTTTTTAATCACGAGACAGTCACACCGGATTAGGGCCCCCTCACTCCAGCACTGCGTCCTCTTAACTCCTTACATCTGGGACGACCCTGTTTCCAAGCGAGGCATGTTCTGGGGGCCTTCGGGCTAACGCCGCAGCACATGCACTCCTAGGGGACACGGTTCCAGCCGGAACGGAGGAGTCTGGGAATGCCACATCTCGGCCTGGGTTTATTTGTTTAGATCGACCCCCTGTACCACTACCTCCTCAGACCTCCAGGTTCACAGAAGGTGCATTCCTGCTCCCGCACTGTGTGACCGTCGCAAAGGAGAGCCTCCTTCATCCCTAATTTCCCAAGGCCTCTTGGTTACTCCCAGCCCCTGTGCAGCTGGGGGGACAGGAGAACCAATCCTTTCTTTTTTCTCTCCTTTATTTTATCACCGCTGGACATACAGTATCATTGCCCGAGTTCTTCGTCATCATCCCCTCCCCTCCCGCACTAGAAGGAATGCTTCAGGAGGCTTGGGTATTTTTGTACAGAGTAGGTGCACATTAAACACACAGTAGGGGCTTAGTGAGTGTTGAGTGAATGAAGACGTGTGTGGTGTTCTTTGTAAAGGCCAGCAGAGCGAGGAGGGGACATCGAAGGGTTCTTGCTCTGGGGGGTGAAACGGCTCCCGCAGGCCGCATGGTGGGCGCCTCCCGTGTCCCCCCTGCTGTGGTTTTCAGGATGCACCTGTGCACAGAAGAAAGAAAGGCATCAGCCCTGGTGGAGCAGGCCTGTCCTCAGAGGGAGGCAGAGGGAAAGATCAGAGTGAGTGAGAGCCTCACTGAGGGAGCCCACGAAGTGAGTCAGTGGGTACCCAGCTGGTGGTCTGTGGCCAGATGACCACACTACGGCAGACTGACCACGGGGCACCGTCCGGCCCTACATCTTGGGCACCAACGACCTTCTCTCCCTGTGTCCTCTCCCTATCTGTGGGCAGCATTGTCGCAGGCGTCAAGCATGCTGGGGCCTTCTGCAGACCTCCCCAGGGCCCACTGCTGCTGCCCTGGCTGAGGACGCCCAGCCCCTTGGGGACCGCCTTCTCTGGCCTTTGACTTGGCTTTAAGCAAAAGATTGCACAGCTCCTGGTGGTGTGCTGGACTCTCCGGGCATGATTACTGTGGCTTTCCTGATTCCCAGCCTGCTCCAATTGGCCTGTGGCCACAGGCTGCGGTGAGTGGCGATGAGGGGTCGGGAGTCGGTGCCGGTGGCCAGCGCTGGAGGCTTCTCCGTGCTGCCTGGGAGGTGAGGGACCCGGTGACTCTCAGCTTGCGCTTCACCGGGTCCCCTTCCACCTGCCGCAGCGGACGGCGGCTTCTCTGATGGCCGAGCTCCACCGGCTCTGTGGCTGAGTGAGTGCGCCGCCCGGGGGGGGGGGGTGCGCGCCGGAATCAGCCCCGGATGTGGGGATTGTTCACTATGCAGCACGGCCTGTCCTCGCTGACTGCTCCCGTCACTCTCCTGCAATCAGAGTCATGGTGTTATGATATGATTGTATATTATTATGTGATTATGCTACAATCGTAAGTTATATGATTATAAATCATGAATGCATGTTATTATGTAATTATACATTATGACATCATTTCGCTACAGAGAGAATAACTAGAGAGAAAGAAACACTGTCTTAAAAGGACAATACAATGTAAGGGCAACACGGACAAAGCCACAAAGCCAGAAGCCCAAGGTGCCCTGTCATTGCGGCCATGGTCAGGAAAAAATAATGTTTTCAAGGAAGTGTCTCAACTTTGACATGAATACTTTCTATTTACGGACGTTTCTAGCACCTGCTGGCCCCACTTCCCTTCCCTGGGGGCTCTCTGTAGGACTTCCCGGGTGTCCACATGGCTGGCTGTTGAGACAACGGTGTCTGGGGACTCGCTGGCTACTGCACTGACCCCTGGTCACAAAGATCATGGAGACTGTGGGGGGGGGGGAGCACTTTTTCAACAAGTCTGCAGAACTTACAGAAAAATAATGATGCAATAGCATTTTAATTAAAGTTTTAAACAGCAATCCAAAGAACAAAGAAGCAGAGAAGTTTCAGTGTGGCCCTAAAATATCAAAACCATATTTCCGGGGCGCCTGGTGGCTCAGTTGTCAAGCCTCTGCCTTCGGCTCAGGTCACCACCCCAGGGTCCCGGGATCGAGCCCCGCATCGGGCTCTCCACTCGGCAGGAAGCCTGCTCCCCCTCTGCCTGCCACTCCCCCTGCTTGTGTTCCCTCTTTCGCTGACTCTGTCTCTCTGTCAAATAAATAAATAAAATCTTCAAAAACAAAACAAAACCTTATTTCTTGTACTTTAGAGAGATAACAATAGCTAATATTATATTAATAGTAAATAATAATATTAAATAATATGTATCATTTTATATAATTTTAATAATTCAGTATTCAATAATATTTTGTATTATCAGTAGTATTTTTGACCTAATGGAAGTTATATTATTTTGACACATTTACTTCCCTATCTATGCTTGTGGCTGTGTTCCCAATATGGTGTGAGGCAGGGATCAGCCTTTTTGTTTTTTCTTCAGTAAGAGTAGCCGCTTTCTCCATTATCCATCAAATAATATGCATCACTCATCAAATAGTAAGTGTTGTGCATTTTATCTCATTTTAATAATTGATTAAATATTCAAACAATTACAATTTTATTATACGTATTTAATTAATAATTAACATATTAATTTGGCTACATAGATTTGGAAGTCAGTGTTCCGTCCTTCGATTGTAGCCCCGCACTAAGGACAGCCCATGGCTGGGAAAGGATGGGCTCCGCCTGCTGAGCACGTCCGGCCGACACTGGGTGCCGTCGTGAATGCCCCCGTTACCCCCCAGGGCGCAGCAGGTGGGGGCACCGACCGCTGGCGGGCGGCGGGTTGGGGGTGTGTGCAGGCGGGTCCTCCGCGCTCATCCTCGCCTCTATCCTGGGACACAGGGCCAGCCTCCCTTGTGGGGACACGTGGGCCAGGGACAGTCTTCGGCCCCCGGGACTTGGGAGGCTGCTGCCCGACTGAGGAGGAAACTGCTTACGCTCTGCTCCCGACCTCCCTCCCCCAACCTTGGCTGGACTGAACGCAGAGCTGGAAGCCGTGCCCTGAGCTTGTCAGTCCTCCGCCCGCGGAACCTCCAGCGGTCTTTGGTCTCTTTGAACGAGCGGGTTCGAGCTGCCATCCATTTGCTCGTCTGCGATGCCAGCTCAGCCTGCTCCCAGGGAAGGACAGGCGCCCGGCCTGGGGCAGGCGACGAGCCGGAGCCCTGGGGGGCTTCGCAGCCGGTTGCCCGTGCGGGGCCTGGACAGGGAGGTGTCCAGGAGGATGGGGGACCCAGAGCTGCTGCTCATAACGTGGGGCCTGGGGAGCAGGGTCGGCTGGGAGCCCTCAGGCCTGGCCCAGCAACCTGCCCCCCTGCACTCACGCTGCCCGTGGTTTTCTCCACAGACGTCGTGGAGAAGAGGTGCTGGGCACTCGTCAAAGTGTCAGATTCTCCAGGCCGATTTCTCTGAAATTTCTGTAACAATGGGCACAGTGTGGTTAAACGGTGACAATGTCCGACTTCTGGACATGAGGTCTCCTTCCCCTGTATTTCCTTTCTGGCCTTTCCCTCGGCCTGGGTGGTCTTTGATCCCCTCCCACCTCCCCGGCGGCCTCCACCGAGCCCATCCCGTGTGCACTGCCGGCTCGGATGCGTGCGTGAGCGCGGGGGTCTGGGAACCGCAGCGGCTGGGCTGGGCTTTGTTTGGGGCTTGGGGTTCTTGCCTCAGAGAATGCATGCCTGCTCCCTCAGACCCTAACCCTCACAGCCTGGCGCCCCGAGCACCTGCCGTGTCCCTTGGGAGGGAAGCTCTCCGTAGGCCAGTGGGGGCCAGCGGCCTCCCCAGAGGTGCCAGAGCCTCCCGGTCACTCGGACCCGAATGCTGTCCCAGGCGTCGCATGCTCTCTCTGTTCCAATTCCCCAAAAGGTGTCGCCACCATCCTGAAGAACCCTACGTCCGTGCACTTGTCCTGCTCCATCAGACATCTGACCTTATTTCTGGAGCCCGGGTGGGCCGTCCAAGCACAGCTCAACTCAGACCCACCTGCCTTCTCGGGGCACCTGCCAGGGCCCTGGGTCCCCCATCTGAGCCAGCACACACGGCTCAGGCCCTCCCCTCCTGCCAGGGCCGTCCTGCTGCCGGCAGAAGCCGCGTCATGTCCTGTCTGTGGGACGTTGCTACGAGGCAACACTAGAGATGAAGTCATTAGAGACCTTGTCTTCCAGCTCCCTGGCACCGGTGACAAGCTGCAGGCTCTCTGGGGTCCCAGGCCCTGGGGCAGCCGTCTCGAAGCGCGCCCCGCAGCTCGCCCCGCGGTGGGGGAGCAGTCATGTTGGTGCCCATGTGGGGTCTGCTCAGTCCTGTCTCCCCGCCCCCGTGACAACCCTGTTCTTGGCGACCTTCTTATCACTTGTTCTGATGAGGACGCACGGGGAGGTGTCATCTGCCCAGAATAGAAGCCCTTCAAACACCCGGAGCCTCTGACCTGCTCACCACTAGTTGGAAGACATGGGATCTCACTTTGAGTCAATTTACGTGAGCATTTCACACAACGTCAGGAAAAGGTTGCCGTTTTTCTCCTGAATTCTTAGCCATTTTTCTGGGCCCATGGGTTAGGCTGAGTATACTGAAAATCGTGAGCTCAGAAAGATTTTACGGACTGCAGGTCTCAGAACACGTTGAGCTGGTACTTTGAAAATGTGCTTTTTGCTTAGATTTCTCTTTGCAGCCACTATCGGATGGAGAAGCACGGGGATGGAGACCCTCACGGTCTGCCTCCGTCCGAAGCCAGATGCTCCCTGGAAAACAGCCGGCTTTTCCTAAGAAACACAGAGAAAGCCAGCTTGTGTTCAGTCTGATAACGGTTTTCAGGGTCTTCCTGTGACTGCCGGCAGCAGGGCCGGGGCCGTGCGCTGCATGGTGGGGCATCGGGAGCGGGTGAGACCTCCCCGCCCACCACCGCTCCGCAGTGCGCGTCCTCCTGGCCTCACTGACTCCGAGGTCCTTTCTATTCTGCATTCCTGGTTTTGCCTCTGATCCACTTTTTCAGGTCTGATTTGCCCTTGTGTGGCCTCTGCCAGCCCTGGTCTCTGGGGCCCTGGTACAGGGGTGCCGTACTGAGGGCCGTGCATCGGGCTGCTCGGCTCGGCTGGCCACGGACTCCCCTCCCCTCTCCGAGGCCACGGCGCCTCTCACGGGCACGGCACCTCAGGCGCAGGGAGGCCTGGCGGGCAGGCACGTGAAGCCCCGGCTGGCGGAGGGGCAGGGCCGTGTCCCCGGGGGGTGACTCCCTGCGGGGGGTGGCAGAAGCAGCTTCCACTTCTAGGGCTCCAGGGGCCCTGACCTCGGGGAACACGGGCTCTCCCACAGCCGACCAGAGGAGGACACAGCTGCCCGGGCAGACGGGGGGCATCGCTGCCGATCCTGCCCGTTTCCCCCTCCTGCTCGCTGTGGACCAGACTCAGGCATCATATCCGGAAGTATTTCAGGACATGTCTGTAAAAGATAGAGACGTAGAAAACATCTCTGAACAACCACCAGACCTAAAATAATCAATAATCCTCCAAATGCCCCAAATATTCAGTCCACGTTCCCACTTCCTTGTTCCCACCCAGTTTGTTTTAGGCTCAGGATTCGGTGCCATCACGTGTGGTGCTCAGGTGACACACATGTCATGTCTCATGAGGTCACTCGGGTCCCCTCTGGCCTTCATCTTCCATCCGACTGTCCGTCGTTGAAGGGAAAATGGGGCCTTGGTCCTGGGAGCGTCCCCTGTCCCTGCTGCAGCGGACCCCAGGCCACTGCACGCCCGCACCCCGGCAGCTGCCCTGATGTGGGGCACAGGGCAGGACGGCACGGGCGGGGCGCGGCTCCCCGCGGCGTTGCTTCCTCTCCGCGCTGCGGGGGGCGAACATCCTTCCCCCTCTGGGAGCAGGGACACTTTTCTAAGGACAAAGTGCCTGGTGCTCCGTGGGGCTACGCGGTAGGAGAGACGGAGTGCTTGTGAGCGGGTTCCTGGAACCCTGCCCGGGGGGAATAAAGGCTGTGGTTCTTGCAAGTCTGTTTCAGCCCTTGGGCCTGAAGGCCGCTCCTGCGAGCTGATCCAGGGCTCTGACTGTCCTTATGGGGCTTAACTCGCCTCGTCGTGGCCGCCGGGAGCCTCCCCAGGCCCGCTGACGTGGCCCTGCAGTCTTGTGGCTTTTCTGGCATGACGGCCCGTCCTGCTCCCGTCCCGGGCCCGTCCGGGTCTCCGTGAGCCCAGCCCGTCGCAGGAGAGGCGGCTGTTGGCACCGAGGCTGTGGGGAGAGGCGGGTGGGGAGCGAGGTCCTCTTCACTCAGCATTTCCAGAAGAGCCCACTCCACCCCACGACGCTCCTGTGGGACACGCCAGCGGAAACAGCCGTTGGAGGGAGAGGTAACGGGCTTGGCACGGGCCGCTCAAGCCGTCGGCCTCCCATGCCCCAGAAACTCGTCCCCGCGCAGCCTGGGCTGGCCCACACCCACCTCGGGTCGGGGCTGAAAGAGTCCTTTGTTGGCCGGGCTTTTCTGCCTTTTGCTTATTCCTTGGGTCTCTGTTCTGATTTTCTAGCTACGTTTCCTGGGACAATAGCTTTCTCTTATAGACTCAATTGATTTTATGGTGCTCAGAGATGTTTTTCATAAGCACCTCACTGGAAAAATATTCTTCAGGAGTGTGTGCCAGGAAGCTGACACAAAGACAGCGCTGCCCTCCCCCGCACTCTCCCATGGCTCCGTCCCTTGCCCCGCTTCTGAGAATTCGAGGAGGTCCCGCCGATAACCAGAGTCATATTGTGGGAAAGACCCCAATGGCGACACGTGGACCCCAGCCCCGCATCCAGTCACAGCTCTGCTCGGGGCGGCAGGCACCGGTCCTACGAGAGGCCCCCGCGGCCGTCCGCTGCCCGCTCCCGGGCCAGGCACGCAGGATCCCGGGGTCGTCCTGTGACCGTCACACAGAACCCCGCTCAGGCCCGGAAGGGAAGCAGCTTCTCGGCCGGAGTGTCTGAGAGAAAGAGGACGAAATCTGCTCCGCAGGCTCCCTCTCACGGCCAGTCCCCTCCGCTGCTCACGTGCGGGCTCCAGGGACAGCCCCGACCGGCCACTCTCCCTCCCTGTCCCTCGTTGGCCGGAAGCCTGCCCGGGGCCTGGCCTTTGGCGTCTCCCGCGAGGCTGCGGGCCAGCGGCCAGCGCTGTGGTGTCGTCGCGAGGAGCTGGGCCGAAGAGTTCTGCTCCCAGGGTCACTTCCACGGCTGGGGTCAGAATTCAGTCCCTCGAGAAACTCTGGGCAACAGAGTGAAGATAGAGGGTGAGCAAACAGAGGTGGGCGGCCTGATCCCCGAGGTGACCGGCCACGCGAGCCGCGCTCTGCTCCTTTGAGGGAGTCTCCGCGTCCAGCCCCCCGGGGACAGGATGAGCCCCCCGGGGAAGGACGACGGGCGGCCGCGGCCCGAGCCTGTGAGGAGGCTGCCCACTGCGGCACGTGGGGAATTCCGCCCAGGGCTCTGTGAAGCTTTCTTGGTGCTGAAAGAAATGGGAAGAGTCGGCGTGTCTCCTCCTGGGACACACAGCGTCTGCAGGGCCTCTGGGGGGAGCCGGGCGGAGCCCAGCGCAGGCAGGGAGGTGGGACGGGGCGGCCTCGCTGCCCGCCCGGGACTTGCCCTTCAGGGCGGTGACCAGCCCGCTTTGAAGCCAGTTCTAGTCCAGGCCTTCTGTGGCTTGGCGCCCAAGGAGCCCGGGCTGGTAGAAAGCCCAGGGCAGACGGGGTAGAGAGGGCGTGATTTCGCTGGTCCCGTGAGTGCCCCCGCGGGACGGTGTGTCCTTAGGGCTTGGGGCATGGAGGAGCTGGGCCTTGAGGACTGCTGAGAGCCCTCGGGGGCGAGCGCCGCCGGCTCAGTCTGAGCCACCATCCCCGACGCTGCGGGGCGGGAGGCGGGCTTTGGGGGAAGCCGTTTCCCGGGCTGTGACCCGTAGGAGGCAGGTCCAGCAGAACCCGAAGCCCTGTGCTTGCTTTCTGGTTCCAGTTCTCGAAGGCCTGTCTTTGCCGATCCACCTTCCTTCAAGCGAAACCTGGAAGCCAGCTTGCGAAGTCAGTCGCGCTGTTTAATGGAAATACTCTTCACAGGTCCTGTTCCTGACGGACGTCGGCAGTGGGCTCCCACTTCTCACCACACACTCTGTGTTTCCGACACTTGTTGGGACACCTCTGCCCAGTGCAGGGCTCCTGGGCACCTCGGAGGCTGGACGTGGTTGAGACAAGCAGTCCTATGCTGGGCAGCTGTCAGTGCCCGTCCCTCCCGCTCGGCCCAGGGCCCCCTCCGACAGCGCACGGTGGCATTCGGCTCGTGGGAGCCCGCGAGTCATCTGCACATTGCTGCCCACACTCCCTGCCCACGCGGACCACGGGCGGATGGTCCGTGCACACACGCTCTGCTCCCCTGGCCATGCCTGGCAGACGCTGTGGGCCTCTGCCCGGGATCCCTCCTGGTGACCGGCTCGGCGATGGCCTCAGACTGCCTCTCTCCTCGTCCCTGGCCCTTCCCACGCCCACTCCTGCTCCCTGGGCCGTGTTCCCCAGACAGCCAACCTTGTCCTACACTCCACCTTTTCTGGGTGAAGACTCACTCAGGTAAGGTGCGATCCAGGCCCCGCAGCGGCTCTTGGAGGGGACTCATCCGTTGTGCCGATGAGGTGACGGACGCAAGAAGACAGACCCCTCTAGTGGTGGGAAAGTGGAGTCAGGATCCCACAGTGGGCAGTGAGGCCCCATTCTGCGGCTTCCCGCTGTGGTGGCCGGCGGTATAGAGAGACCCAGGCCAAGTACCACACGGAAGAGCCATCTGCCAGCGGCCTGGCCCACGTAAGGTACCATCTGGACACTCGTCCCTTGTGAGTGGCCCATGTGGACACCGTGGGACGGGAGAGTCGGACTGTCTAGATCATGGTGGGGGAGGAGCACGTCCTTTCTGGGCACGTGAATTAATGAAGTGAAGGGGATAAGCAGCTGTCACTGTCGAAGTCCCACTGTAAACAGGGGTCAGGCTTTGTGATGCATCTGGGACCCAGGCAGCCCCGACTCCCCTTCGTGTGAGTGCTGAGGGAGCGGCCCAGGTGCACGGCGCTCCGTGGCCGGAGAGGGGGCCCCAGGTGCAGACTGCAGGTTCTCTCCCCGTGGGCCCGGTGAGCGGCAGTGCGTGCAGACCTCAGAGAGATCCGCAGCCCCGACCCAACGGCCAGCACCCCAAGGGTAGGACCATTTCTGAGGCCCAGATTGTGTGTGGCAAGAACGCAGATGTGCCCGAAAGCAGCAGGCATCGGTTAAATGTGGCCCACCGCATGCTGTGTAAGTAAAGTTTTATTGGAACACGGTCGCGCACACTCCTTTCTGTACCGTCTGGGGCTGCCGTCGCGCTGCGAGGGCAGAGGGGACTGCTCGCCAGACAGCGCGTGTGGCCCGTGACGGCCAGAGCACCACCTTCTCTCCGACACGTAGCCCACTCTGTGTGTAAGCTGGCGGCCCAGGGAGAAGAGGGATGACAAAGGAAAAGAAATACCGAAGAGGTTGCTCAGAATTTCCCCCAAACTTGATAAAAGACGCAACCCTACAGTTCCACAAGGGTCTGTGAGCCTCAAGCAGGAAAAACATGAAGAAACCCAACAAACGGGAACATGACAAAGGGCCAACCCCTCCACCTGGAGAGAAAACCCCAAAGCAGCCAGAGGGACATCAATATGTCTTGAGGGGAATAGCAGCACAAGGGACACTTGGTTTTTCATCAGAAACAGTGGAAGTTAGAACAAAAATAAGAGGTTTCCACAGTCACAGGGAGCCCTGCACAGCCATGAGGAATGGGCTCAGGGACGTACCCCGTGGGAGCACAAGGGCCTCCCTCCTCTCCGGAGCGGCTGGACGATGGAGGGGACCCTGGAGGCCTTTCAGTGCCCAGCCAGGTCCGGGCACGGGTCGGGATGCAGGCAGCACGTCCCTGACCAGTCTCTGCCCAGGGTTGGCCCAGGCCCCGTCATCCCGTAGAGGCCCAGCACCAAGCCCTGTCCCTGTCCTTGCTGCCCTGCCCCACTGCGTCTCCAAGCTCCCTGTCGGGGCTGGAAACCCGGCTGTGTCCTGAGGCCCCCCGGCAGGGGCGCTGTCCTAGGCTGTCCTCGTCCCCAGGGCAGTGCTCTCAGTGTGACCCTGTGGGCCCCTGGGGCAGCGCAGGGCCCGGCCGTGGTGCCGCCTGGATGCCTGTCCCTCGGGTTGCCCTGCCGAGTCTCGGGGGCATCACCAGGCAGGAGCTGGGTGGTGTGGAGTGGTGCTGGTGGGGGTCCAGTCCCAGCTTTGCGCGTGTGGGGCTGACACTCCGTGCTTCAACCTCAGTTTCCACGTCCTGTGCCGTGGGTCCCAGGACACCATCTAGGTGGGCTGTCCTCTGCCAAGAAGCGGGCCAGGCTGTGGGTCGAGCTGGGGGCCAGCATGGATGCCGGCTGTGGATGTTTCGTTCGGCGGTGTGTCTGGCTTCTGCTGCCTGGGGGTTGAGGGGGGGGACGCACCTGCTTCTCTGCTTCCCGACCCACAGAAGCCGCCTCCACCCTGCAGAGGACACGCGCCTTTGCGGGTGTGTGTGTGTGCGTGCGCACGGGCGCGTGTGTCCCGGCAAGTCTCCCGCCTCGGAGCCGCACCCAGAGAGGCTCCTGGGGGCACAGCTCTGGGCTGACTGCACCCCTTTGTCTGGACAGAGGACGGATGGACGGGGGCTGGGCTGCCCGCACGCAGCCTTTGGCTCCGAGCGCGTGTCTTTCCTCTGTCTGCTCTGCTTTCTTATTTTTTTTTTTTAAACCTCATATTTCAGATGACCTGTTTGAGTAGAGCCTGGAGACGTGTTAGATTGTTAGTTTCCTTCAAGAAAAGGGATTTACAGTAAACAGAAGATCTACGATTTTAAAAGTGCATTTACTTTAATCCCAAGAGTTTCAATTATCCCGCGGAATATTAAATCCTGGCTGGCGCGGTTCGGTGCGGGCCGTGCCCCCCGCATCCAGGGCTACGTGGGGACCGATCAGTCAGCCCCGCGCCGTGTGCAGAAGGATTTCCATATCGCAGACACGCTGGGCTCATTTCCGTGCCCTGCGCGTTCTGGAGATGTTTTAAAACGGAGATTTCTCCACAGTTACCCCGAACATAAAGATGATTTATGTGCAGCATAAACCGTTTTCATTAAGAATGAGCTTATTTTATAAAAAGGAAATTCAAACAAATTAGGTTTTCTTTTCTTCCATCTCCTTCCCAAGGAAGATTATTTACAGTAGATTTTTTATCCCTCTCCCTTCTATTCCTCCAAAGGCAATGAAAACCAATTCTGAGAGCAGAGCAGAAAATCAGTTTTTAATCAAGGAAAACAACGTGTGGGAAGTAGCGATGAGCTGCTCACCTCAGAGACGACCCAGCTGCTGCGGGCTGTGTGCCCCTTCCCCGCACGGGGCCTGGCACCTGGAGCTGCCCGCTGTCGGGGCTGGGGTCTCTGGAGCTGGGAGGACGCGGCCCCTCGCTGCGGCGGCAAGGTGGGGCCTCCCTCACACAGGCCTGGGCCGGGCACCTGGCCAGCGGGACCCGAGATCTCAATAACTAGCCTCACTGTTCCTCTTCTGCTCTCCTGTATTTTCCTGAAATAAATGCAAATATTTTCATTTCATCCTTAGGGAACCTTGGTTAACTTTGAGAAAAATGTGTTGTTTCCTGAGAAGGGGAGTCTGGCAGGTGCGAGGGGTCGCGGGCTCCTGGGAAGCCCACGCTGGGACCCACGCGGGGCGCGCCGGGCATGTGAACGCTGCCGGTCCCCCTGGGTGCACGCAGCGGGTCCCCGGGGTGGAGCTGGAGGGCCAGCGCGCTGAGGCAAGACCGCCTGGCAGGAGGGCGGGTGGCCGGCCGGGACAAAGCCTCCTCACCCCGTGTGTCTCCCTCCTGTGACCGGGTCCCCAGGCTGCCGCCGCTCACCCTGCTGCCCTGGTCCTGGGAGCCCCCAGCAAGTCAGGGAACGCGCAGTGCGCGAGAGCCGCAGGTGCGTGCCTTCCTGCCCTACCTGGGAGCTTGAGGACCGCCAGCTTCCCCGTGCGCCCTGCACCCTCAGCCCTGCCCCGGCCCCCTGCCTCACCCCGCCCTGCTAGCTCTAGGTCCAGGGCTGTCTGGGCGCATCCCTCCCTCCGTCCCCTGCCGCTGCCCCCGCAGATCCGGGCCTCTGACCCAGAGTCGGCGCCGCGGGACCACTTTCATTACAAAGTGGGTTGTTTTTTTGGGGGGGGGGTAAGAGTTATAATGCTCATTGTAGGAGGAAAGTTTGGAAAACACAGAAAAGATTACAGAAGTCACTACAGATGATGGGACTTCGCAGCGCTCACAGACATGGCAGACAAGAGCGTGGTTCCCACCGGGCAACGGCCTGCTGCCCTCGTCCCCCTGACCCACGGTGCCTGTGTGAGCGCCCCAACCTCCGCCTGCGGGGGCCGCGCGGCCCCTGTCGCACCCATGCAGCCCTGCGTCACGGTGAAGCAGCCCCTCCGCACTGGGTGCGCCGGGCCGCGTGTCCCCCCGAGCGCCGGAAGGCGCGGGCCGTGTGCTCCCAGAACCTCATCTGGGAAAAGGGGCGGGCCAGTTACCCCACACGTGTTTGACAAGTCTCTAAATAAAATCCCTTGAATCTAATGTGTTCAATTAGAGAAACACTGTTATAAGGGACTTTTTTTTCTTTTCTTTTTTAAAAAATAATTTATTTTAGGGGCGCCTGGGTGGCTCAGTTGGCTAAGCGTCTGCCTTGGGCTCAGGTCATGATCCCGGAGACCAGGATCGAGTCCCACATCGGGGGCCCTGCTCCCCGGGAAACCTGCTTCTCCCTCTCTCACTCCCCCTGCTTATGTTCCCTCTCTGGCTGTGTTTCTCTCTGTCAAATAAGTAAATATAATCTTTAAAAAATTTACTTTATTTTTTCAGTGTTCCAAGAGTCACTGTTTATGCCCCACACCCAGGGCTCCATGCAATCGGTGCCCTCAGTACCCCCCACCAGGCTGGCCCATCCCCCACCAGGCTGGCCCACCCCCCACCAGGCTGGCCCATCCCCCACCAGGCTGGCCCACCCCCCACCAGGCTCTCCCATCCCCCTAACCCCTCCTTTCCAAGACCCTCAGTTTGTTTCTCAGAGTCCACAGACTCTCATGCTTCGTCTCCCTCTCATTTACCCCAGTTCCCATGTCCTTTCCTTCTCCCACTGTCCTCATGTTCCTCCTTATGCTCCACAAGTAAGGGACTTTTTCTGTTGTCCCCACATCCTTGTCTGTGCGTGTGCTTCGTGAAAAGCTCAGAGCGCCACTTGCTTCCCCAGGACCTGTTCCCAGTGAGGGGACGCGACCTTTCTCCGTGCCCTGCGGGTTCGGGGTCCGGCAGCGCAAATGCTCCTCCAGAGAGCTTCATCTCCAGGAGGGGGATTGTTTTAAAACTCATTACATTTCATGAGAAAAATAATGAGCCATGGGAATGTTAGCCTAGGGGGCATCTGCGTTTAGGGAAAGGGCATCAAACCAGGCTACTTAGGGAAGCGGGCTCAGCTAGCGCTCTTCCTGTGAGTGCCCTGGGCAGGGGAGCCCGGAGGAGGGGGTCACATAGGGAGCCGAGCACTTCGCTGGGAGTTCACCAGGTGGGGTTCCCTGACCCCGCAGTCCCGGGGGGGGGACGGTCTGTCCTTGCTCCCCAGCTGAGGTGTGCCTGCCCTGCCCTTCACCTCTGGGTGCAGATACGGGAGCCAGTGTGCAGGGAGGGAGCCTCGGGGGCACATGAACGTGTCCCAGGGTAGGGTGTGTGCGAGGAGGGCTGCATCGGCGTCCCGCGGCCATAATGAAGGCCACAGCCTAGCGCTCAGGACCACAGCAACCGATGCCCTCATGGGTGTGGAGGCACGTGTGTTCCGGGGGACGGTCCTGCTGCTTTCTTCCACTGCTGGGGCTCTGGGGTCTCTGGGCTCATGGCCACGCCCTCCCGCCTCTGCCTCCACCTTCACAGGGCTGGCCCCTTTCCTCATTGGGTGCATCTGCATCCTCCTCTGTGTCTCTTATGAGGACACTTGTCATTGGATTGAGGGCCCGCCCGGGTAGTCTGGGTAAGCTCTTGTCTCGAATCCGTAACGAACCTCCATCTGCAAAGTCTCCTTCCCAGGTAAGGTTGTAGTCACAGGCCTGCGGATGAAGACATGCACGTGCCCTTTGGGACCAGCACTCAGCCCGCTGAGCATCACCTCTGTGCCCGAGCGACTGGAGTGGAGTTGCAGCCAGAGCATCTCCAGCGTGCTGTTCCTGCTGAGAGCCTTCCAGAAGTGCCCTCTCATGCTCCCACCTCACTGGGCCAGGGGGAAACTGCTGAGTTAAATTGGGCACCATCAGCTCAAGGACAGACCTGGGATGGTGGATAGGAACTGCGGGGAAGAGGCTTGTGGATAAACATTCAGGAAAATGTCCCGATGACGTCATCGGAAGTAGGAGCGGGCTGCTGTGGGGAGAGGCAAGTTCGATCTTTTAGCTCCTTGCTTCTTCTTTATTGAAGAAATGGATTCTTTAGTGGGATGTTTACAGGGAAAATGAGATGGCCTCTACAAGAATAGAAAGAGGTGTCTGCAAAGCTATATCCTCCAAGAACTGAGCTTGGATGCTAATAACACACTGGACACGACAGTAGCTTACATAAAACAGAGCACAACCCCCCCTTCTCAAGGGGCCTGGAGGGGGCAGCCTGTGCTGCCGCGGGAGCCCCTACCTCCTCAGGGACCAGGGCTGATTTCATCCTTCTGCTCTACCTCCTTGGTCTCCATCCTCATTTGCTTCATGGTCTTATTGTGGCTGCTGATGCTCCAATCATAACATTTGCATTCCAGGTGAGAGTCAGGGAAAGAGGGAGAAAGGTAAAAAGCACTTTTCCTGAAAGCCTAACCCAACAATGTCCTCTTCCATTTGATGGTCCGCTTTGGTGATGGTGCTGACCCCAGATGACCACTAGGCCGCTAGGGAATTTTCATTCATTCGCAGCAAAATGATGCAGTCAAGAAAAAAACAACAGTATTTCTTTGACTAATTTTTTAGAATTATTTATTTGAGCGAGCAAGCGAGAGAGAGTGAGAAAGCCAACAGCTGTGATTTGAGGGCGGGGCAGAGGGAGAGGGGCGAAGAGAATCCTCAAGCAGACTCCCTGCTGAACCCGGAGCCAGTGTGGGTCTCAATCCCAGGACCTGAGATCATGACCGGAGCTGAAATCAAGGGTCAGCTACTTAATGGACTGAGCCACCAGGCGCCCCTGTCTTTGAACTGATTAAAGTTTGTTCTTTCAACTTTTTTTGGCACTAAAATATACTTTCAAATAGCAGAGGGAGTAGATTATAATGATTTATTTTGTTCAATGTCCTTGCTTTTTAGAGTGATTTTATTATTTCAAAAGATAATATGAACGTTGTTTAAAATCAAATAAGACTGAAATGTTTATAAAAAAATACAATGCAGCCACACCATCCTTTAATTTTGCTTCTCAGAACTTTTCCCATTTCTATGACCTAATCACCTATTTGTCTCTGCATTTATAAATAATATAGTTATCCTACGGGTCTTCGTTCCTGCTCTACCCCATATGTCTTCTCCAGCACGACTCCCTCTCTTCCTAACACAATTTCACTACTACTTTTGGATAAATCATTTTTATTTGCTGTTGAGTCAGGTTATGCCCTGTGCTTATCTTTCTCTGCTGTGTTACTTTACATTTTTTCCTGGAGTTAATATTTGCATGATTGTTTACATGGCCTGATTTTCTATGAGACTACTATTGTATTTTCCACACGTTCTCATTCTCTGTCGAATACCGTGTAAGGATGTTCCTAGATGCCCCACACGTGGAGTAATGTGACGGCCCCAGCCCGAGCCCCAGCCCCAGCACCAAGCAACTATTGGCCTGCTTCTCTGTCCTTCTCCAGAAATGGAATGGAGCGATCCAATACATGCTCTCATAGGTCTGCCATTCTCAGCACAATGTTCTCATGTTTTTTTTTAGCATGTTTTTGAGGTCTATCCACATGGAGCATGAATCAGTGGTTTGTGTCTTTCTATTGCCAGTAGGATTCTCCGGGCGGGGACACGGCACTTGGTGCTCAGATTTCCCGGTGGACGGACACACGGTTTGTCTCTCGTTTCTGTGTCCTGCGGCCGAGGGGGCACTGGGGGCCGTGCTGATGTGTGTCTTCATCAAGTCGTGTGACCTCATGGGCTCAAAAAGTTTGTATGCGCATCACTTTAAGGCACCTCGACATTCATAAAGAAAAGAGGGATCCTGGGACACCGTGTGGCTCGTGGGCGAAGCATCTGCCTTCAGCCCTGGTCGTGGTCCCAGGGTGCTGGGATCGAGCCCCGCATCGGGGTCCTCCTTCTGCCTGCCCCTCCTCCTCCTTGTGCATGTGCACTCTCTCTGATAAATCAATCAATCAATCAATAAAATATATCTTTTTGATAATAAAGATATTAAAAAATATCTTTAAAAATATAATGAAGTTCTTCTCTCCTGGTACACAGAGGAAGACAGGCTTACAAAATGTAGTTTAAGAAAAAACAAAGGTGACTCCTTACAGAAGGGCCTTCAGAGCCCCTGGATTGTGTCCTAGAACTGTTGGGTGTTTATTTTCCAGGAGCTTGGGGTTCGGTGTGACGGAGCCCGGTCACCCCAGCTCAGGCGGGGGCTCGGGGGTCAGTGTGACGGAGCCCGGTCACCCCAGCTCAGGCGGGGGTCAGTGTGACGGAGCCCGGTCACCCCAGGTCAGGCGGGGGTCGGTGTGACGGAGCCCGGTCACCCCAGCTCAGGCGGGGGTCGGTGTGACGGAGCCCGGTCACCCCAGGTCAGGTGGGGGCTCGGGGGTCGGTGTGACGGAGCCCGGTCACCCCAGCTCAGGCGGGGGTCGGTGTGACGGAGCCCGGTCACCCCAGCTCAGGTGGGGGCTCGGGGGTCGGTGTGACGGAGCCCGGTCACCCCAGCTCAGGCGGGGGCTCGGGGGTCGGTGTGATGGAGCCCGGTCACCCCAGCTCAGGTAGGAGGCCAGCGCAGGGAGCAAGCAGGTCCTGTCTTGAGAATGAAGCAAGAATCAGCTGGAAAATATGCTCCCCTATTACTATTATTTTTTAAAGAAAAGACCAAAGTTGTGTCCAGAGAGAGACCTTCGCCCCAGCAGCACAGACAGAAGCAGCCTGAAGTCCCGCTGGAGGGCCCTGGGCTGCGTGGCCTTCCATTAGCACACCTGGGCCCGTCCCTCGAGGCGGTAAAACCGTGTTCCTTCCGTGTGAGCGGGCGCCGGGCCGCGGCCCTCGGAGGCCTGGCCGCTGCTACTCAGGGACACTCTCCTCTTTCTGGAAGGGGTCAGTGGACTCTCGGCAGACCTGGAGCCATTACGCGGCCTCCGGCTTCTGGTGGCCGCGCCTGCACATTTCCTCTCCGGAGCCCGTGGGGTTCCGCAGGCGGCAAGGAGGTGACTTGACCACCCAGGCATCCAACGAACCTGCTCCGTCCACTCGGCGGAACGGGGCCTCCCCGGGCAGGCTCTGCTGCTTGCGCCGGGCTCGCTCCCTCAGGGTCCAGGTCCCAGGTCTGCTCCCAGGGCCTCTGGGAATGGCCGCTTGCCCGTCTGCTGGGCCTTCCTGCCTCCGCTCTGCAGAGGCCGCGGGGGGACACCTCTCCTTGCGGCCTGTGCACAGATGTACGCTGAATTAGGTCTGCGCTGCAACACACGTGAGTTTGAAGGCTTTCTCTTGCCTGGGAATTTAGGGTGTGGGCTTCGGGTTCATTTCCGCTCTTTGGAGGTTCCGTTTCTGTCTGCTTGCTGGCGCGGATGTCCCCCAGCGTGACTGAGGGAAACCCCCTGGGCCAGGGGTGTGTGGAAATAGGACAGCTGTGCCACTTAGGGCCCCTTCTACCTGCTCCTCCCTCCTCCTTGTTCCTAGGCGGCGTGATCTCTGTGCCAAATATCAAGAGGACTGAGCCCGCGTGGCCCCTGGCCCAGGGCACCGAGCTTTACGCCCGCGGTCCTGGTGTCCACCGCCGTGCGGTCCCCCAGCGCAGGAGCCTGTCCCCGCTGACCCTCTGCCCACGGCCCGGCTTGGTGGCTGCGATGGTGGGCGTGTGGAGGAGAATTCTGATCGACTGGGTAAATTTGTGAATAGTTTCGGTCAATGAACACGAAGCCTGGGGTGGCTGCTTTGGTTGGGTTCACGTGAGCGTGTTCTAACCCTTTTGCCACTGTTCTTTCAAGAGAATTTTGGAGATCTTGGGATTTTTTGAGAGAGTTTGAGCACGGAGGGGCATCATGACCTTGCTTTGCCTCCAGGCCCTCTCTTCCCTCCTACAGCAGAATGCGTCCCGAGGAGCATTGGTGACTGAGATTGTGCACCAGCCGCGTCCGGATTCTGCGCTGGGACTCGGGGGAGCAGAGCGGCCTGGAGAGCGCCAGCCCCGCGCACCGTCAAACAGCCCGGACGTCCATTCCGCTGGAAACGGTGATGCAGATGAGCCCAGCCAAGACCCCCCAGTGAGCTCTCCAGAACGGGCAGCAGGTCTCAGGTGACCAGGCAGACGGGCCATCCAGGGGACGTGGACAGAACGTGAGACGGCGATAGCCTGGGTCCTGGCGGGCTGCGGTGGGGTGTGCACCTCGTCAAGGGCTGGGCCCCTCGAAACCTTCCTCAGATGCTTGGCCTGTCCCTCCACATTAAGCCAGTTAAAATAAACAGTTGTAATTCCCAGCATTTGAGCATTTTTTTCATAGTCCTGTCCCTTCCACCTGGAGGGACATTTGGGTCCGTGCGGTCCAGTGTTTGGCCAGATGTGGACGGCTGGGCTTCTTCCCCGCAGAACCCCGACGCACCTGCAGGGAGAGAGCACGGGCGTGAGAAGCCCCTTCGAACGGGCCACGCTTCTTTTGTCTTCATGAAACCATAATGCCAGAGCCTCACGCTTTGCTTTATGGCTAATCAACCATTTTGAAATTTATGACCAAGAAGCAGGGAATAATCAGTAAATGATCTAAGTGTCGAGTGATTCCAAACTTTACACGATCCTCTAGTGAGTCGAAGTGTAATGCCGTCACTTTCTTCTCAGTGTGACCGTGCTTGGGGCTCGACAGGGCGCGTGGTTCCCTGATGCCGCGGTCGGGGATGGCGTGGGGGCAGAGGTTCCCTCCCAGAGGCCTGTGCTGTTCTCACTTTCCCGCCGAGGTTCATCATAATTGCAGAGCAGACGTGGTGGCGTCAGGCTCTGGAGCTGGGGCAGGCGTCCGAGGACCAAGTAGCACACGCAGGAGCCCTTCAGGGGCTGGTGCCTCGGGGCACGTCCCCGCCCGGCGGCTGCCCATCAGGACTGGGTCTCACAGGCAGGGGAGCACGCGCGGTGAGGGGTCAGTGAGCAGGCCGGGCCTTGACCCTCCGGGCGACTCGGGCCAGCACACCCGCCACAGCCACGCGCCCCGACCCACTGGCCGGGCGCCCCCTCAGAGAAGGCCCGACCTCCCTGTCCCTGAAGGACAGCTCCTCCGGGGGCTCCCTCCCCGCCACCCACCGTTGGCCAGCAAGCCCCGGCTGCCCTCTGCCCCCACCAGTTTCCCAAGGTCACCTCCAGTCCCGACGCTCCCTTCCCTGTGTCCGCTCGGTGTGTGGCTGGCTCAGCTCCGGTCAGGGGGACCGCTAAAGCCTATAACTCACACAGGCTGCTCCCAGCCGGGACGCTCCGCGGGGCAGCCTGCGGAAAATTCAGCTTCTGTGGCCCCGTCGGGGTCTGCCCCGCGCACGCGGCTCTGTCCGGGAGCCTCAGGGTCCCCGTCCCCTTCACGGAACGCGTCTCCTTGCTTTGGACCTGTGCCCTCTCCTGCCTCGTCCACCGCGGGGACGTCGGTACCGCCGTGCCTCATCCGCACACACGCCGCGCTCCCTTGGTGGGGGTGTGGGGGTGCTGGCTTCTGTTTCCTATTTGCTCTCTCGCTCCCCCTGCCTGGCCTCGGGCCCCGCCCCCTGGGGAGGCCGTCCTGAAGCACTGGGTGCAGGTGTTGGAAGGTCCTAGACACGATCGGCCCCTGCCACCTGCTGTCCCGGCATGGGACTCCTGGTCTCCACGGCAACACCGGGCTTCCTGATGGTTTGCCAGGAACCCGTGTCAGCCTCCTCCGTCCGCAGGCCCCGCAGGTGGACACAGGGGACCGGGAGCAGGGAAAGCAGAAGGGACACCCACTTGTCGGGGTTCCCGTCCCTGCTGCATAGCGGCCTGTGGGGTGGACGGGGGCTGCCTCTGCACCAACTGCCCTGCGGGCTGCAGCCCCGGAAGGGCCTGGGAGGCCGGATTCCACCTGCCCGTAAGGTGTGGGCGGTTGGAAGGGACATCAGAGCGCCCGCGCTGTGAGAAATTAGTGGCAAGAAGAGAAAAAAGGAAAATCTCTTTCAAGTGCGTCAGATCTCCTGGGCTGTGTTGTATGGTGAAATGAATACACGAGCCTCACAGAAAATATATCTTTCGATTTCTCAGAACTGTTGTTTACTGAGAATACAGCTCTAATCAACTGGGATTTTAGAGCTTCAGCGGCTCAAATGAACTAAGGCTGAAGGTATTTTTCAGACTTTCAAGTCCTGCAAGGAAAAGTCAAAGAAATTCAAAATCCGCACTGTTATTTTCTAAGTAATCATATTGCTGTGGGTTCTGTGTTACGGCATAAACTGCATGGGGGATATTCTTGTTTAATTCCAAAATCTTTGTGTCAGTAAATAAATCTGTCTTTATACAGCATGCTTTTCTGCTTTATTAAATGATGATGTACTGAGCAGAATGCCAGCTTTTGGGGCGGGGCCGAATGGACACACGGTCTGCAGCCAGCTGGTGCTCGAGGAGGCACCCCTCCGCGTGCTTGCAGATGTCGTCATGAGAACGTGCGTGTCCCTGGAGTGCGCCAGCCCTGGGTCACGTCGCAGGCCCGTTCCACGGAGAGCTTGCTGGCTAGAGGCTGGCAGGGGCCCCTGCCAGCATGGGAAACAAGAGTTTTCTGCTGCCCGGGTGTGTCCCAGAGCCCACTGGACGTGAGGACGTGGGCTGTTTACCAGGTGGGACCCTGAGCTCAGTCAAGAACGTTCCAACGTTTATTTCCCAACTCTTGAGATCCTGGGGACCGTCTTTGTCCCAAGACCTCGAACAGTGCGGCAGGAGGGCATTCAGACACTGGTGAGAACAGTGCGGCAGGAGGGCATTCAGCCCCCGTCCTCCTCACTTCTCAGTCGTGCTTCCTCGCCGGACGTGCAGCGTGCTGGGCTGCGGAGGGTACGCGGACGGATGCCACGCAGACGCTACCACTCGGTGCATAAGGACAGCGAGCCCACAGCCCTGCTGACATCACTGTTGTTGGCACAGGGATCCTGACCCCAGTTCAGAAGCGACTCTTCCCGGAGGAGTGGACGCAGCCCTGGCTTTCCTCCCACCACTGTACATTTTCTGAGCAGGGAAAGGATATTTGCACACAAGGTAAATGAGAATAAAAGTAGGCTCTGGAAATGCCAAGGTCTGTGAATATTCAGGGTTCAGAGGAGCGGCGAGCCAGCTGAAGCCTCTGTCTTCACATGTGGTCACTGCCCCCGAATCCTGGATGTGGTTCAAGTCCTGCTGGCCTCACAGACCCACAGAGCAGACGGAGGACGTGTCTGCTCTCAGGGGAGTGAGGGATGGCCGCTGCAGTGGCTGGCCCCCAGCAGCTGTGCTGTGCGGTGAGGCACATACTGACGGTCACTCTGTCAGGGCCCATGCTCCCACGGCTCCCAGCTCGGCCCTGCTCCCTGACAAACAACGAAGGCTTCCAGGTCAGAAGGCTTCTCTGATGCTTTACACACCTGTGAAAGTCTGGGGGGCGTCAGGGACCTGTTTGTAGGTCTGGGCCTCCTGTCTTAGCTAATACCTGTCCCTTAAAGCCCTGTTGGCTTCCTGTGTAGCAGATTAGGATATGTTCTGCGTGAACACAGACGTGCCTGCTCCCCTGCGTGTGGTTGGCCTAGACATTTGGCCTGAATTCCACCATGTAATTACTTTTTTTTCACATCAATGTTATCAACATTTTTATGAAAATCAAAAATGTGACAACATTGAAAGAATTCTATAGTTTTATAGTAAACGTGTGTAGGTCTGCTTCCTCGGGCCCCTCCCTGCCCCTCTGGGCCCCTTCTCACATCGGGCTCATTCTGATGCCCATCTGGGTAAGCAGAGAGGTGAGGACATGTCCTTCCCCCGTGTGGCTGCTGCATCGTCCTGAGCTCCGTATTTGTCACAGCGTCTTTTAAGTGGGAGCACATATTATAAATATTCATGAATATAAAGAAAATGTCCAAATCGCAATGAAGCCCCCTAACTTTTGACAAACCCAAGAGCCCAGAACACCCGCATGTCTGAGGAGTCTCGGCTTCCCCGGGCCACAGGCGGCCTCTCACCTCCCGTCTGCACTGCCTCGCGTGGAACGCAGGAGTGATGGAGTCCCTTCTCCCACCGGCTGCAGGCAGGGGTCCCGTCACCCTCAGGAGCGCGCCGCTTTGTGTCTCCGCCCTTCGCCGATGGGTCCTGCGTCGCTGGGCCTCAGCTTTGCTGAGCTAACGCCTCGAGTGTGTGTGCACAAGACACCCCCCCCCCCCGACGCCCGGGTGCCCTTCTTCCGCACAGACCGCGGGTCAGGGTCTGCTGGGCGACGTGCGCGCGCGCGTCACGCTAAGAGGCTCTGGACACCCCAGTCCCCAGTGCTGGCATCGTTTCCGATTTCGACCGTGACACTGAGATCGCGCAGAGGGCTGGTGTGCGCCCCGCTGGTGACGGAAGAGGCCGGCCGTGTTCTGCGGGGCTCGCTGGCCTCCGGCGTGGCCTCCTTGTGAAGCGTGTCTCCAGGCGTGCTGGGATCCCGCGGTCGGTCTTCGCGACTCTGCGATTCTCGGTGCACCGGACGAATCCGTCCGCCGTCGGGCTCCTGCTTCTCACTCCGTGCTCGTCACTGCGGCTCGACACACACAAGTTCTCCGTCGCGATCACGTCCCAGGAAGCCCACACCCGCTGCAGGCCGCAGACGCTCGTTCATTTACGGCCTGCTTGCGGGCTGCTGTTCCCCTCTTGTGTCTCCCTGTCTTAGCACACGTTCCTCACCTCCTCTCATCACTCACGGGAGCGGGCCGAGGCGGCGGGCCCTCAGTGGGCGTCTGGCTCCCGGCCTCGGCCTGCGATGCGCAGCCCCGTGAGCTGGTTCCGGCTGGGTCCTCGCTGACATTGACCTGCGCCTGGTGCCCTCCTCGCTCAGCGCCTCTCTTTGCCTCTTGGCCCTTCCCCGGGGGCTCTCTTCCTGCCGAGGCAGGCCCTTCGCCAGCTGCGTGCACGAGCCTCGTGGGCCCTGCTGTCTGCTGCCCACCCTGCCATCTCGGGCCTCCTGGCTCCACGCGCACAGCCGGGCCGCCGCAGCACCGGGGAGGCCATCCCGTGGCCCGTTGTAGCTGTGGTGCTGGTGACAAGTGCACGGCAGCCCGGCGGGTCCCGCGCAGCGGATCGTGCTCCCGGCCGCTCTGGGCGCTAACCGCCAGGGCTTCTGCCCACAACCACGCCCCCCTAAGGTGTTTGACTCCATTTTTATATAAAAGAAATTCTGCTTTCTTTTACACTCTTATTTTATTGTCTTTGATATATTCAATTAACTCATGTAATCCAATATATATGTGGGCGTGAGTTTGGAAATGAACGTAAGTGGTTTGGTTCATGACCGAGCGGCTGGGGTGGGGGCAGGCCACGGACTCGGTCGTTGGGCGCTCCAGCCACCGCTCCGCGGGTTTTGCATCGAGGGGCGAGCGTCCCAGTCTGGAGAGCGGGGCCCGGGCTCGGGAGGGCTTGCTGGCGAGAGGCTGAGCCTTCACCGTATCGTCCTGTTGGGCAGTCCCGTTTTCCCGCTGTAGATGGTACCGTCCTGTCCCCTGCACGGCTGCAGGGGCCCGGGCTCCCCTTGGAGAAGGGTGGGCTTCTGTGCGCTTCTGGGCTTGGGGCTCTTCCTGCCCCCGAGTTCTGCACGCGTCTGCCAGGGCGTCTGTGGTTTTCCTGACTTAAGATGACTTTCCAGTCTCAGTTCTCGTGAAGGGTTGTGCATGAGGCAGGTGCTGTCCGTCCAGGCCCTGCCCCCTGCCTGGGGGTTTAGCGTTCTGCTGTGGCGGGTTGCTGTTCCCACCGACAGCCCCGAATGGGGGTGGGGACCCTCAGTGCTTCCAGAGGTGCGGGGGGGGGCTTTCCGGGCCCCTGAGGAGTCATCCCCTGACTGTGTGCGGGCGACTCGGTCTCCTGACTCCTGCGCCCCTCCCCCCGGGATCTGAGGGTGGGCCCCTGTCCCCTGGTCCCATGTGCACTTGTCACTGACTCGAGTCCTGTGTGTGTGCCCCTGTCCTGCAGTGTCCCTCGCCGTCGGGCGTGGGTGGGCGCTGGTTGGCGGGGGAGACAGCCCTCCCGCAGCGCTGGGAGTTGAGGGCACGAGAGGCCCCGTGAGAGCAGCTGGGGGCGTGCACCCGGACGAGTCCTCCATGGCGGGTGTGGCCGGAGGTCTGCTCTGTCCCGGGCTGCGTTGCCATCCGGAGCCTCAAACAGAATGTGCATTAACATCCACAAGCCAGCTTTTCCTTGAGGCGGCTATGCTTGGGGGGGAGGG
>PITA01009749.1:0-27530 GCA_004023965.1 Spilogale gracilis
GAAGGGAAGGGAAGGGAGGGGAGGGGAGGGGAGAGGAGGGGAGGAGAGAAAAAAGAAAAGGTACTTCTACTGCAAATTGAAATAAAAATAGCTTAACCAAACTCCTTTGTAAGAAATAAAGACAGATTCATTCACCATCCATACAGTGTTTATATCTTAAAGAATAGAGGTACCTGTGGGGAACAAAGCAATAACCAAGGCTTTGTAAGAAAAATCAGTTTCCAAAGCCTTTACCCTTCCAGAAAGAGCCTTCAAGCAGGGAGCTCCCATTCACGAGATGACAGAGAAAGCAGCCTTCAGCAGTCACCTGGTGACTCACTCTTGCTTTGCCATATTATGTTCCAGCCCCTCTGACCTTGATATTTTCATATGGCACCGAGAAATTACTCACCTCATCATTCAAATGACAACTCCCAGAAGGCAGCCGCCCCTCCCAAGCTGAGTGGCCTGAGCTCGCTTGCAAGAGTTAGTCCCAGAAAAAAACCTGACTATTGCTTGGGATACTCCATTCTACCATGCTCCAACATAGTGGGGGGCAGAAATTTCTCTAGTCTGCATGGTGATGTCTTCTGGGCACCATTTCCTCTCATGTCTGCCAGACCTTGAAGAGGGACCTCTGGGGGCACATGGCCCAGAAAATTCTTGCAAACACTGACTAGGAAATCGTCCCACTGAAGAGAGGTGATGGGAGTCGTCAGGACCAACCAAAGCATGGAGCGGGGCTATTAGCGGCACAGTACAGTACTGAGTACCGGAATGGTACTGGGATGGGCAATCGAGAGAGCCAGATTCCCAGCTGAGGAGGCACAAGCCCGAGGTCTCAAAATCTCCAGGTATTTGGGAGCTCTGACTTAACCCAATTTTTCAAACTGGAGAAATCAGGGGCGCCTGGGTGGCTCAGTTGGTTAAGCGTCTGCCTTCAGCTCAGGTCAAGATCCCAAGAGTCCTGGGATCAAGCCCCAGGACGGGCTCCTTGCTCAGCAGGGAGGCTGCTTCTCCTTCTGCCTACCCGCCCCCTCTCTCTCTGACAAATAAAATAAAAATCTTAAAAAAATAATAAAAGAAAGAATTGGAGAAACCATCTTGTCTGTAAGATCTTTTCTGGTGTTAGGCAATGAAGAAAATCACTAAGGCTGAGCTGACTAGGCTATTTATTGCATGAGCCATCCCCCTCCCCCTCTTCTTTCTGTCACTCCTCCAATCACAACCCCTATCCCTCCAACTTGGACACAGCTCTCCTCTGAGTGTTGATCTGAATCAATCACTGGACGCTGGACTCCAACAAAGAGAAATTTGTGAAGTCAATTCGGTCTACACATTTTCAAATGTATAAAAGCTGTTTTTGCTCAGACAATATTCTGGGATGTTTTGTCTTCTCCCTGAAGACACCCTACCATCCAGTAGCCCCTAAACTTGGTCCTCTAGAAAGAAAAATATAGTAGTGAATACTCAAAATTACAAATGCCCCATTCTATTTTTAAGACCCCATGCGCCCCTCACTCACTCTGTACCTTGAAATAAGTTCAGTGAGCACGTTCAGAGCACTTTTTCCATATAAGGTTTTGAAGAATGCAAGGCCAAGGTGAGGGAAGTACAGAGAGACACAGGTGTTAGAAGACCAGAGGGCAGACAGCGACCAGAAATTTGGAATTTATGTTTATCCCCTGTAGCTCAATCCATAGCAAGTTCTTATGTCCTAGGAGCATGGCTCTGGAAGGGGCAACAGAAGCTCTACACTTTCTTACACTTTTCACGGCGTCCTTTATAAGAACAGAGAACAAAAGTGTAATACATTTCCTTCGTGTAAGAACTGGGCCTGAAGAATGAATGCTTCTCAGATAAAATACCAACCTAAGAAAGAACAGGTCTGTGATGTGTAAGGAGGTATCTGGAATAATATTTACCATGATAAAAATAAAAGACAGCTTTTGCTAGCCGGGAATATCAGTGAAGATGAGGAAAGAGAACGTTCTCGCATTACCTTGTTCCTAGGAAGTGGTATGTGGCCTGGTCTCTAGAAAGTAGTAGGATCTGGAAAAGAGAAATGCGAAGAGAGACTATTCTATAGAAGGAAAATGAAACACAGTTGTTAGGAAGGGGAAGGGAGACTGGTAGAATGGTCTGGGGGCTGGGACAGGGGTCCAGTCAAAGTGTCATAACCTGTAGAAATGGAAGAGTTATTAAAAATTAAATCTTTAAGGGCCCCAAATGTCAACTGAAGAGAATTAGGATTTTCTTATGAAGGTGATACATTCTCTGATTAGAAGAATATGGATTTATTGGTGGGCAAAACATGCTGAGTTAGCAGTTGTGCTGTGTTAATCCCAGATTAGGTCATGGCAAAAAGCGCTCATTGCTTGAGTTTAGATAGCAACACAGAAATCGGAAAAGCAAAGGAGAGTAAAAAGGATAAAAAGTATGGAAGCAAAGGGACAGAAGAAACATGAAGGGAAAAAATGGTATCGATCACTAGAAGGCTGTCATCAGTTCTGACACAGCTAGGTGTGGAGTGTAGGCAAAGAAGCAGGAGCTAGAGGCCCCCCAGTGCTGATCCCTATCAAAGATGTTCCCCACAGTCCCGGTCCCTATATGGGTTCTGTTCCCCCACCCCCCTGCAGCTCCATGCACCTTTTCAAAGGAAAAAGAAATGGCAAAAGTACCAGTTTTGGCTACTAACCTCTCTTTTAGTTGACTCATCCAATTGCCCCCCTTCCTCCTTTTAGAATTTTAATGTTTTCCATTTTAAGCTCTTTTAACTGGTAGAAGAGATAAGATTTCACAAGCTAATTGAATATGTGCAGCATCACTAAGTTATAGGTTTCCTTTTGAAAGCCTTGGCACTGAAAATATGGTTTGGTTTGTTTTTTTCCCCACTCTTCTGACAACATGACGAATAAGACTCTTGGTTATTAAAGGGAGCTGCTCAAAGACAGGATAAACCTAGTGAAATTAATCAGTAATCCTCCCTGGTTTTCTTACCTTGTGAATTAATGAATTTTAAACTCACTGTCCAATTACTATGATACGCGCTATTGAGTGAAGCAAAGGCCCCAAAATCTGAGACACCTGGATTGTAACGCTTGGTTTAGTCACTGTTTGGTTTGGTTTTGTAGACTTATATGTCTTCACCTCTCTAAACTACAAGGCTTAAGGGGGCCTGGGTGGCTTAGTCGGTTGAGCACCTGTCCAGCTCTTGGCTTCGGCTCAGGTCATAATCCGTGGGATGGAGTCTCAAGTCAGGCTCTGGGATCAGTGCGTAATCTGCTTGAGAGTCTCTCCCTCTCCCTTATGGTCCCTCCCTCCTCAAGCACGCTCTCTCTCCTATAAAATGAATAGGTAAATCTTTATAAAAAAATAAAATAAACTACAAGGCTTAGTAAAATGAGAGGAAATCACCTCTCATTTCCGCTTATAAGAATGAGAGATTTGATTCAGAATCTGAAAACTAACCTCAGACATCTCGGAGAAAGCTTTCATGCATGTGCGGGAAAACCGACTCTTCGAGATCCTGTTTATAAAGATGAAGGGTCAAGACTCCTGGGAATGTCACACAAATCCACACAAATGTTTAAGTAGTATGTGTCCTGGTTCTATGAAACGGAAGACAAAATAGTACCCCCTGTTTGCTTACACAGATTCTCGTGTTTTAATTTAGTGAAGAGATTGAATCTGGAGATAACTATTTCTAGATCGGTGCTTTATCAGCTGGGACTCATCTGTGGAGAAGAGCAGAACCCTACAGGCCTGACAGGCTGTAGAGAAGCCGTCTCCACAAAGAACAGGCTCAACGGGTAGTTCCAGAGTCTTAAAGACAGTCTGGACATGCACACTCACTCTTTTTTGGACACCAAACTTGTCAGAGACCAGGATTACTGAGTGCTCTTTAAGATCCAAATGGATTTAAGGAGGAATGTGGGGCTTACTGAATATCCACATCTTAGTGGTTGTAAACACATACGCATCCACATTCGATCAGGAAAAGCTGGAAGGCCAAGAATTTTCAAAAGCAACTGCCAGGTTTCCAGTTGGTCTGTATGGAGCAGACACAGAGCTCACTTCAACAGTAGGGAGCTCGCTTCGACAGTAGGGACATGAAGCTTACTTCGACAGTAGGGACAGGGCCATCAACAGCCAAGAAACAAAATGAGAAAGAAATGAAAGACTTCAAGAGGTGACAAAAAAAAAATTACCTTGTCCAAAATCAGTCGTAATAACTAGAACCAAAGAATCTAAAACTCTCTTTTCCATGAAATATAAATGAGGCCATCTGCCAAGATCCAGGGCTTGAGTGACAGAGACATTTTTAAACAAAGACTCAGGAGGAAAAAAAAATTTCCTTATTGAATCTCTTATACAACACTTTTTTGGTATAATGATGGTGGAGGGGGAAGACAGATAGCATAAAGTCATATGGTTGGAAATAAGATTACTTGGGAATAAGGTTACCCTATGAGAGAGGGACTGAGAAATATCTCAGTGATTCTCAAACTTGACTGTACATTTGAACCACCAGGGAATGTGGCCAAACTGCAGATTATAACGAACCAAGTGAGGGATTGGGCTACAATTCTGCTGTTCAAATGAGCTCCCCAGTGATCCGAACACTCAATCCTCCCACCACACTTTATTAGAAACAAGCAAGAACAATGAAAGTGATTAGAATCGTCAGCCTTTAATAAATTAATCCAATTACAGGGTCTCAAAGTTAGGACTTCTCTGTCATGGAGCTAATATTAATAAGGGAACCCAGGTTTGGGAGCCCCAAATGCTGAGATTATTAGGTTGATTTCCCTTGATCTGATTGCATTCTATCTGAACTGCCTTGTGATTATAATTCGATTTCTAGTGCAGATTTCCTCTGGAGGGAACAGCGCTGGCTAGTCAACTCTTGCAGGCAGAGTGAGGCTATGGAAAGAACAAGGCTTTGAGTCAGAGTGAATAGGATTTGTTTGATATGTTCATGATAATAATGAGTAGAAGGAACATGGGAAGGGGCACGGTGAGGACACTGAAGGCAGCAGATATTGAACTGTGTGCTCATTACATGCTAGGCACCATGCTATACTCAATGCCATCCATGGGAAATCAGCCTTGCTATTGCTATCATTATCTCCGTATTCCAGATGAGGACACCTAAGGTGACAATGCCAGTAGAGGTTTGGAGGCGATGGAACTCCAAAATTTATGTGCTTGGCCAACACACCCCTTACTTCATGAACATTATTGTTATAATATTCGTTATAATTGTTATTAAAGTAAGCATTCAGTAAATGGTAATTGTACGTTCTTATTTCTATATATGGCTTAGACAGGGGATTATATTTGAATCTTTTGTGTACTTGGTTAGCAGGAGTCAGACTCCAGAAGCTCCATCAACTCTAACAACATTGATTTCCTGAATCAGTAAAGCTGAGGACTAAATTCCTAATCACGGCAAATCTACCCCCAGGGAGTCTACCTGAGCAGTTACTTTAAAAAATCAACCCGACAAATGAAACATTTCTCAGATATTTAAACCAAAGAATATTTGCCTTCTTTTCTATCTATAGGCTTTTCCTTGAAACTTTTTCCTAGCCATCTATCCATTTTGTGGCATATTTTTTGTTTTAAAATAGATTTTGTCTTCTTTAAAAAACCTTGAAGTCTTCCCCCTTTTTTAATTTCATAATTGCTAAGGTAATAATCTGATTTCTAAAGCAAACAGCAGCATGCAGATGAATGTAGGAAAAGTTTATGTCGCCCATGACATCAAGCACTTAGTGAGTGTTGGAAATGGTCAAAAACACACTATAAATTAGCAACGATAACATATTATGAAGTCAATGCCTCTGCCCTTTTAGGATGTCTAGTCTTTCAAGGCTAGTATGCAAAATCCAGATTATCTGGAAATCAAAGACCAGGAAGGATGAAAGGGTTTCTGCCATTTACCCAACCACACCCATCGTGAGACAGCAGACAGGATGAGCAGATGGTGGGTCACAGAGTCTAAGCACAGAGTGAACACTCAGGTTTGAGTCGATGGGACAGAAAACAGAGAAACCCACAGAGAGGAAGATTCAGTGTGGATGGTATTTGTCCCTTGACCATCTACCCCAAAACCACAGTGACTTTAATCTCATTCTCGTACTGAGGACAAAGGAGCACCCTGATAGTTCACGCTCCAGCCCAGGAATCAGAGGTCAATGCTTTTCTGATCTGTGAATCGAGTGCATCTTCTTGACCAAGCATTTTCTAAGAACTCCTCTTCTCAAATTTCCACTTGTACAGAACACAGCTACTTAGTTGATTTTGATTAGACTTTATTTTGTATACATATTCTCAGAGTCTAGAGAAATAAGGAACTTCTCATTTAAAGTGCCTTGCCTTTGCTTATGCAAAAGAAAACACACACACAAAAACCCAAAAAACAAAAACCCTTACACTGACGTCATCAGGGCAGGGAAGGGCAGAGAGCTCCACATGGGACTGACTAATGGGGACCACGGAGTTCACATGCCTCAACCTTTCCTAAAGTAATTCGGGGGGGAGGGTGGGCAGAGCCATGGCGGACAGAGCCATGATTCCTACCACCGTCACCCTTAAGCCTTCGAACAGTAGGACAAGAACACATATTTCTGAGGAAGATCCGAATTAATCAAAGCAGCTGAAGCTAACCACCCACAGGACAAAATATAAACTGAAATCAGGACGATCTCTGGGTTGCTTTCCTGGAATTAGCTGATACCTCGGTATGATTCTACATATTTCACAACCCCCTTCTTTTTTGTTTCATATCTGCATTCTTCCCCTTCAAGACACTTGATTTCCTCCAGTGAAGAAATTCGACCAGCTGACAGCCACCTTCTCCGGATGGCAATATCTATCAGTGTGACTCCTGGTAGGATCCACCAGGAACGAGAGGGCAGGGCATGAAAGCAGTAACATGACAGGGACAGGCAGCCTTGCTTATCAATACAGCTTCTCCAAACAAAGATTGAGTCAATCTTCCCTTGACTGGGTGCAAGCAATATTTCTGATCAGAATTTTAGTCCCCCCTGGAAGCCCTTATATGTAGACCGGTGCGAGGTTGCCAATGACTTACAAACACTGACTGCCACTGCTGATCACACTTCCAATTCATACTGGGGGTGGGGGAGGTCTCAGAAAATAGAGTCATGTGGGCTCCGTGTCCCAAGATTTGAATTGGAATCTAAAAGGTCGGGGACAGGGCATCTGTATTTTGAAAAGGCACCAGAGGTAATTCTAGAAAGCAACTAAGGCTGAGACCTAGTGCTCTTTTTCTCCACACAGTCCTTGTTATAAGGATTGTCATATCACTATCCAAAGGTTGGTCTTAAATAAGATTCACCTAAAAGTGTGAAAAGAAGCCAAGGTGGTTATACAAGGTGGTGGGTTGTGTTTTTCTGAGAAAGGCATGCACATTTTTTAAAAAAGATTTTATTTATCTGAGACAGAGTGCATCCTCACAAGAGAGAGCATGAGTGGGGGGCAGAGAGCATAAAGGAGAAGCAGACTTGCTGCTGAGCAGGGAGCCCATTGTGGGACTGGATCCCAGGACCCTGAGATCGTGACCTGAGCCAAAGACAGATGCTTAACCCCACAAAGCCACCCAGGTACCCCAAAGACATACATATTTATGAACACATAAAAATCTTTAGTATTTTTCATATTACTCTATATCTTGAGTATCTAGTCTACCTTTCTGCTGCCTGTCAATGAAGGGTTGCATTCCCAATATTTGAAACCACTTCAAATTTACATAGCCATTGCATTTAATATGTTTTATTTTTGTATTTGTTTTTATTTTTTAAAAATCTTTACAAATATTTTATTTATTTATTTGAGAGACAGAGAGTAAGCACAAGTGGGTAGAGGAGCAGAAGGAGAGGGAGAAACAGGCTTCCCGCTGAGCAGGGTCCTTCATCCCAGGACCCCAGGATCATGACCTGAGCCAGAGGTAGACATTTAACCAACTGAGCCACCCAGGCACCCCATGTTTGTTTTTAAAAATGACTTTGGCTTACAGAAACACAAAAGTAACCGTATGAACTCATGACACTTGTTAAAATAGGTCAGAGGATTTATAATAATGTCGCAGTTTCAGAAATCAAAATAGCTTACAAAAGAATCTTATTAGGCAAACCTAGATATTGAGTAGTATAGTTTAAATAAACTGTTTAGAATTAATGAAACCAGATAAAAAAATAAGCCTTAGAAGCACTAAAGATCTAACAATGTTGGTAATAATACACAGAGTTTCTACTTATACTTTTTTTGTTGTTGCTTGTTTTTTGTTTTTGTTTTTGTTTTTTTATTTGACAGAGAAAGAGATCACAAGTAGGCAGAGAGGCAGGCAGAGAGAGATTGGAGGAAGCAGTCTCCCTGCTGAGCAGAGAGCCCGATGTGGGCCTCGATCCCAGGACCGTGAGATCATGACCTGAGCCAAAAGCAGAGGCTTTAACCTACTGAGCCACCCAGGTGCCCTGCTAGTACTTTTGTTTATGGAATAACTTATGTCAGAGATTTTGACTTAATAAGAGCCAGCAGCAGCTAGTATGTCTAATTTGGCATTTCAAAAGCAGCTGCATGATCATTCTCATGCATCAGACGGATGGTTAGACTAGATAACCCTTAACCATTTCTAATTCAGAGGTCCTAAAGGGGGAAAAAACAAACAAAAAAACCCTTAAATTTTTCACCATGGAACCAAGGTCTTTCAATTTCATGAGTAACATTTCAATTCATCTCACCTAGTAATTTACTGCATGACCCAGACTGTGACTCAGAGGCTAGGAGTGATTCTGGATCACGATTTTCCTAATCTGCATTGGCGAGGGTTTTACTTTGCGGGTGTGTGCCCGTCGAGGTGTGCCTGGGCAGGAGGTGAAGCAGAGTAAAGCGACCGTGACAAGGACTGTAGGTCCAGTAATGGTGCCCACCCTGCTGAACAGGTTTAGTGAGCTGACAGACATATAGCCCTCCCAGCAGGTCCCGCACAGACCAGGATGAACACATTGCACTGGTGATGGTGGTGATGCTGCTTGAAGCAAGGGCTGCCAGGAAGCTTGCAACATTGTTTCAGAGTCCTTCTCTTCTGATATACATACCCCTCCCGGCCCAAAACCCAAACTCAAGCTTCCACCAGTAAAACACCCCAGAATCACAGTATCTTTTATTGGAAAAGAACACTTCTCCACAAATACCCTGTAGCTTCCATGGCACATTTTTTTTTAACTCCCTTTACTCAATGTCTCCAATGAGCTATCACCTACTCTTCACTAGCCTCTTAGGGGAAGTGCCCGGGGTGGATGGTTGTTTTGCTAACCCAGCCTGGCTCATGGCCTGGCAGATGGGTTTGCCCAGAGAACAGCTCACCTCCCTTCCCAGGGCTTCTCTAGAAATGTGTCCCTGACTCTAAAATGTGAGGACGGCACGAGAGGATGGGGAGGACCCAACAACCTACTGTCATAGAAACAACTAAAGCGCACACCAAGCCAGGAGCATCCTTCTCAGAATAAGAACCAGGATGCCCATATGAAGCCCAGAGTGCCGCAGTTGTCATGGGACAGTGATAAGTGTGCACCCCACGGGGAACTTTCCACTTCAGAGCTGACCTCTCACCCGTTTCCGCATCTCACCCTCTCCCTAATCTATAATGCTGACAAGGTGGCTATGGCACCTGCAGCAGGCAGGTATGTAAAGTGAAAACCAGAGAATTTATGTCATTCACCCCAGGGCACCTGCGTTAAGAAGCAGCTGAGGTAGAACTTGAAACCAGGCATTCTGCTTCCCTGCCAATGTTCTCCCGTGATCAGCTGACTTCATTTACAATGATTGGATGGGGAGGGGAACCGGAGAGACTATGGACTCCAAGAAACAAACTGAGGGTTGTAGAGGGGAGGGGAGTGGGGAGATGGGTGAGCCGGTGATGGGTATTAAGGAGGGCACAGATTGCATGGAGCACTGGGTGTTATACACCAACAATGAGTCATGGAACACAATATCAAAGACTAATGATGTACTGAATGAGGACTAACATGACACAATAAAAAAAGAAAATAAAAAAATAAAATGATAGCTAGTGAACATTCTATCTCACAGGTTGGAGGCTGAGCTCCTTTAAGACTATCTTTATAGAATTGGACAAGCTAGATGGTTAAGTGCCATCTTAGATGGTACACATTAAGACCTGTGTGATCGCGGTGAGGTCACAGACGCAGGAAGGAGACAAGATCAGAATCTGGTTTCCGTTCCATAGACCTGATGCTACGTCCCGTTCCAGGGAACTCCTACATTTCAGGATCCCTTACACCACCTTGAGCTCCTTGTGCTCCTCGGCTCAAACGTATAAAAAGGAGCGGTTTTTTGTTTTTGTTTTTTAAATGGCAACCATCTAATTAGCTTTGAGAAACTATCATAATCCTTCACTAACATATTCTTCCCAGTTACAAGGTGTAATATTTCTAGCAGACTATCCCAGGAGCTTCTCCACAACTGTGTCCAGACTTGAAGGTGCCCTTGTTGCACCCTAGGGAGAAGCAGGATTCCAGAAGGCAGGGTTTTCCCGATATTTTAGAAATTCTGGACTAGTTCTCCAGCCCAGCATTGAACATCACTCTTCCATATCTACATCTAAGAGCTAACTCCATAAATTATTTTGCAGGGTGCTGATATGATTAATCACAGAAAGGAAGAACCCACCCTGAACATGGAGACAGCCACGATGGCAGAAAGCAAGCACTGCCTTTTGCTCCTGGTACAGGCTTGCAAGTGTCCTGCTCGGCAATTTCCTGTGCACTGAACAAAAGAGAAAAAATCCAACGTGGCCTACTTTTCCTTTGAATAAATATGATTTCAATAAAACTAAAAGCCTTAACGATCATCTTTTATGCATATTGGAATGATGTGCTAGGCAACATGCTGACCTGGTTACTTTGCAGAGCGCGGTGGCTCTCTGGACCTCTGGGTCACCTGACCCTCCAGGGACGCTGTGCATTTCAGTGGGATTGGCAAAAGTGACTACAAAGAGACAACTATCCACTCTTAATTCTTTTTTTTTTTTAAGTAGTATCCATACCCGTATTGGAGCCCAATGTGGGGCTTGCACTCATGATGCTGAGATCAGGACCTGAGAAGAGACCAAGAGTTGGATGCTTAACCTGACTGAACCACCAAGGTGCCCCAGCTCTTATCGATTCTAAGGCTATTTTGAATTAACTTGCAATTTAAAAAATTAGCTTATGTGTTATTTTCACTAGAACGGAGTTAGACTGTAAGGGATTTTACATGGGGAAATACAGGCTTAGAATAATGGCATACATACTAATTCCAAATGAATCCTTCAGTCATTTTTTTAAAAAGGCACAGCCCTAATCTTTCAAAGACCACAAATAGAGTATCCTGGCTGCTTTCCAACATCAAGTAGAATTTTAAGCAATATCTATGTAAATTTAAAGACACTTCAACAAATCTAAATTAAACTTCTAAAGCCTAAGTCACACCTTCACAGACAGGAAAATCTTTTGAAATGCTCCAATAAATAATACCTTGTTTCTAAACCAGGATGAGAGTTTCACAGGAAAAGCAAACTCGCTTCTCAAAGCTGGTCCTAGACAATACATATAAGAACATTATGAGCATTATGCATTATGAGCATTCTGAGAACACACTGGAAAGCCCACATCCACACTAAACAAGAATCTGTAATGGAAGGTATTTCAAAATAGTGAACGTAAGCTTTCAGAGGCCAAAGCAAATTTCAGCTCTTCCATCCAGGTAACCTTCAAAGCCCCCCAGGGAATTATCCCTTCTCTGGGTTCATAGAGCCTTTTTACTTGGGCTTGTTAAATGGCCATTCATGGGATGCCCGGGTGGCTCAGTGGGTTAAGCATCTGCCTTCGGCTCAGGTTATGATCTCAGCCATATCAGCCAATGGATCAAGCCCCACATCGGCCTCCCTGCTCAGCAGGGAGTCTGCCTCTCCCTTTCCCTCTGCAGCTCCCCCTGCTTGTTCTCACTCTCTCTGTCAAATAAATAAAATCATTTTTAAAAAATGACCATTCATGCCCTTCTTGTCATGTCTACTTCTATGTGACCACAAGCTCTCTGAAAGCAGGCGTCCTGTCCTATTTATGACTTCAGTCCTCAGACGGATGGTGTTCAACTTCTCCTTTGCCAGTTGTGCTAGAACGTATGTTCTGAAGCCAGCTGCACCGCCATACATCCCAGGCCACCTGCTGTCGTTATGTGTGGCGTTGACATTCCTTCAGAGAGGGCCAGCCCTTGACACTGAAGAGCTGTGTCAAAGCCCCACTCCTATCCCCCGCCCACCTGTAACCTAAGTGGAGACTGGAGATTGCCCCAATCGGGAACATGTGGTGTCACAGTCACAGTTTGTGACTTCTGATACTAGAGCATGAAAAGCATAAAAGACACTTCCTTGGGCTCTCAGACTGTTCTCTGCATGAGAGGTTTCTGTGGGAAGAGACAAGATCCCACTGGCCATCAGCACTGATTTGCTCCCACGAGGGAGCTACTGGGAAATAGGTCATCCAGATTCAGTCTTTCCTTCAGATCCCTGTTGCCCCTGCCAAAACCTTGCTACAATCTCATGACCCCCCAGCTGAGGCCCCCAAAAATTCCTGACCCAAAGAGAAACCATGAAAAGTAATGAGTTATTACTGATATTTAAACAACTAAACGTGGGGATACAATTTGTTATGAAGCAATGCATAACTAATACAGCAGCACGCATCTTTAAAAAGTAAAATCTAAGACTCTGTAATATATAAAGTAAACTTATTGAACACTACAGAAACTGTGTCGCATTTAACACAAATGCCTTGCAAACAGCGTGGGTTGCATTTTCTTTCTGAATATTAAAGCGCATTTCAAGAGTTTCAAAAGTTTCCCTTTGTAATCATTCCAGGAACTGATGCTCAGAGCGATGTCCTGTCTTGGACCTCCTGTGTGTCAGAGGAGAGATTACGTGGGGAACTCTTTCCTCTTTAAGACTGCGGTGAAAGGATAGGAAAGGATAAGGAATCTTTAGCACCACAGGACATGACCACTGACATCTATTTCTGGTGTACAACAAACCATATAAGGCTTTATGTTGCATTCTTGTCAAGACCAAGTTTCTAAAGGATGGAGAAAGAGGTTTTTTCCATGAAGTAACCGTCAAAGCTCTCACGTGTGAAAATCAACACATTCCCCCTACTGCGTGCCTCTGCCCATACTGCCCTGGTGGTGGAAGGGCCTTTCCAGTTGTCTCCAAAACCAGCGCACCGTCCTTCAGTGGCTGTCCCATGGTCACGGGTCTGAGCTGTCACTGACGCAAGCACCTTCCTTCACTGGGAGGCCAGGCGGGGTCTAGCCAGTCACTCCTGCTTCCTTGGACACGGAATCTTTCTTATGGAATTTGTTTTATAATCCAAAATGTTTACATCTCCAGAAGTCTGCTATCATCTAAAAATCTGCTGGCCTACCTGGCATGACTCAAAGATCTCCCTCATTCCCCGCTCCCCCGCCCTCTGCCCTGTGGGGATGGGTCCATTAGACGCCCGCCTTCCTAAGTGCCATTCTAATAGAGCAGACGAATTCAGTCCAGCAAATAGTTATCCCATTCCCGCCATTCCCAGGCTCTTGTACTATCTCCTGGGCACCACAATTATGAAAACAGTGTCTTCCTTTAACAGCCATTTATGAAAAGTGTACCATATGCCTCCTGTTACAGTGCAATGACAACTAAGAATAGGGGCTCCTGATTCTAAGGAGTGGGGGGAGGAGGGGGAGAGTGGGAGGGAAGGAGAGAGAGGAGGAGGAGGAGGGAGAGGACGGGGAGGAAGAAGAGGAAGGGGAGGAAGGAGAGGAGGGGGAAGGGAAGGAGAGAGAGGAGGAGGAGGGAGAGAGGGGGAAGGGAAGGAGAGAGAGGAGGAGGAAGAGGGGAGGAGGGGGGAGGAAAGGAAGGAGAAGAGGAGGGAGGAAGGGGGAAAGAGAAGAAGAAGGAGAAGAAGAAGAAGGGGAATCATGATTGCTCCAGCAGTATTTCCAGTAATCGTCTGGTTCACCTACATTTCCTTACTACAATCCTTTCTTCTTCTTTACAATGATCTTTGCCACCAACACAGCAGCAATGCTTTAAAATAAGACTCTGGAGGTGTGTGGCATCCAGCTTCTGCCTGAGAAGCTGCATCCCATCACAGGAGGAATAAAAAACGTTACTGTCGTAATGAATATGGGAATACAAAAATGTACAGGTTTAGCAGACTCTGTCTATATAAAGAAGTACTAACATTAGCAGCGCCGTAGCCTGGGTCTTTCCCACCCCTTTCCCTCCAGAAAGAAGCTGCAGTTCTCTCACTGTGAGAACACGGGTGGCAAGAAAAGCCCATTCAAAGCATGAATGGGCTGCTGGCATCCATGCTCCCGTCTCCCTACTACTCTCGTGGGGAATATCTGCACAGAAAACCCCACCTAAGACCAGCCATCCCCAGGAGCAGGACAATTTTGCCTTGTCTTCTAACGAATGGGAACCTGTAAAACAAACAAACAAACAAACAAACAGGGCCCAGTTTTATTTTCCCAAATGCCACAAGACAGTACTATCAGGAAAAAAAGAAATCTGAAGTAGGATGGGCCTGTCCAATGTGATCAGGGTGATTATACCTCATTGAGCCTATGAGTTTTCTTTTCAAAAAGGGGGGAAAGCGACAACAGAAACAGTTTCTCTGATTAATGTTTCAGCATTGATTTAATTTTGGTATCCGGGAGAAGCGGCACAGCATGCTGGAGTGAGGACCACAGGATTCAAAGGACATTTCTATTACGAACCTATAGAATAATCTTGACAAGTCACCATATACGTGATTCCATTTTCCTTTCTGCAAAGTCTGAAAAATTATCCCTTAGGAATGTTCAAGGGAACTAAAAATAAAAAAACAAACAACAACAACAACAAAAAAAACTCTACAAGTAACTTTATGTAAACAAACCTAAAAGACTGAGATATTCTGGAATTCATATTACATGCCTGCAAAATATAAATGAGAATCATAGTAATAATGACATCTCTTTTTGCTGAGTACGTCCTATGTGCTAGAGCCATGCTAAGTACTTGATGTGTGCGGTCTCTGATTTCACAATTAAATAATCCCATGGGATAGCAACCCATTCATAGATGAGCAAGTTAAGGTTTAGTAACGTCAAAAAATCTATCAGTGATTCTATGGCTCGGAAGTGGAGAAGCTGGGCCTCAGATTCACGTGTCTGATGCTAAGGACCGTCATAGCACTCCTGTGTCATCGCAAATCATCGCCAGAGGAAGGGCTCCTTCATCTTTCCACATCTCAGCTCAGACAGCACAGAACAAAAACCCTTCATCTGTCTTCTCATATCTCCAATCAAAACAGACAAGTCATAGGTGTGGCTCATTGCCACCCCCCCATCTCCCACCTAGGCTTTCAGTTCATTTTGAAATACATGATAACTCGTCCTTCTCTTATGCAACACAGAACCAATGACTTTATGCTTCCTATTATAAAGACCTGGAAGGGATGCCTGGGTGGCTCAGTCAGTTAAGCATCTGCCTTTGGTTCAGGTCATGATCTTGGGGTCCTGGGATCAAGTCCCACATCTGGCTCCTTGCTTGGTGGGCAGTCTGCTTCTCCCCCTGCTTGTGCTCTCTCTTTCTCACCCATGAATAAGTAAAGTATTTTTTTAAGATTTTATTTATTTATTTGACAGAGAGAGAGATCACAAGTAGGCAGAGAGGCAAACAGAGAGAATGGAAGAAACAGGCTCCCTGCTGAGCAGAGAGCCTGATGCAGGCCTCAATCCCAGGACCCTGAGATTATGACCTGAGCCGAAGGCAGAGGCTTAACCCACTGAGCCACCCAGGTGCCCAAGTAAAATCTTTGTAAAAAATATATAAAGACCTGGAAACAGCAACTCTGATTGGGTTCATCTGTTGATGAGGGAGTGGCTCTCTGAAACCAACATGCGAGGGAGACGCCATCACATGACGTGGGAATAAAGTGGGAAGCCCATCATCAGAGTTAGGGTGTTACAAAGACTCTCCAAATTTGGAGCCTCTAGTGATTTTATTCTTGGTATACTGCCTTGTGTGGCTGTACTCATGGACGTCATAAATGGTATTTCTGCATCTCGGTTCACTGATTAGAAATATGGAGATCAGGAGGCATTTGACATCTCAGCCGAGTTATCAGAGGTGGAACGTCCCACCCACACTAGTATCTCCCTGAGTGCTTCTCGCCAGTGTTCCCTCAAGATCTGCGTTACTGATTGGGAAGGTGGCGCTGTTAATGGCCATGCAATTCCGTTCGCCTGTCTTGGTGACAGTACATGAAAAGCTAGCTGGGGAGGCACCTGAGTGACTCAGTTGGTTAAGCCAATGCCTTCAGCTCAGGTCATGATCCTGGAGCCCTGGGATCAAGTCTCACTGCTGCCTCCCTGCTCATCAGGGAGTCTGCTTTTCGCTCTGACCCTCCCCCTTCTCATACTTTCTCTCTCTATCAAATAAATAAATAAAATCTTAAAAAAAAAAAGCTGGTTGGGGCCATGTGAGACCGACTGCAGGGTCCACAGCCCAGCTCCACCCCACTGCTGTCCTTGGCCCGTCATTCCGTCGTCCCAACCTTCTGCTTCTGTACCCCTACAATCCGGGTCATGAGAGCACCTCACAGGATGAAATCAAGTAATGACCTCAGCACTGTGGCTGGCACAGAAGTGCTCAGATATGATTCATAATGTTCATCTAAGGAGCCCTAGGCTTCCTCTCTGCCTCTCCTTGACGCCACGGTCTTGATGTTCCTTAATGTTATAATTATCAGCTGGCATTTCACCTTTTCAATGGAAAGTAAGCTCATTTAGGGCAGGATCATTATAAATCTCTAATATCCTCCACTCAATATCATGGGTACACCACTGAGAATCCCAGGACAGGGTGTGTATCTAGCTGAAATGCGCGCGCGCGCACACACACACACACACACACACACACACACACTAATAACCACGTCAAATAGGCAATTTCATATTTTCTCTCTCTAAAATACTAAAAATTGTTGGGGCACTTGGGTGTCAGTCATTAAGCATCTGCCTTCAGTGCAGGTCATGATCACCGGGGCCTGGGATCAAGCCCCACATCGGGCTCCCTGCTCAGCGGGAAGCCTGCTTCTCCCACTCCCATTCCCCTGCTTGTGTTCCCTCTCTCGCTGTGTTTCTCTCTGTCAAATAAATAAATAAAATCTTAAAAAAAAAACCAAAGTACTAAAATTTCTTAATTGTGTCTTAACAAAGAACCTGTGCTTAGTGACATTGGAGGTGACGGCAGAATGGCTGTCAACCCTCACCTTGACAGTGGGCCTGTGGGCATTATTCATATTTCAGTGCAGAGAAGAAACACAGACCTGTAGTCTCCCCCATGAATACACCAACGCACACCTTCCAGTGTAGATGTGCTCCTTTGGGCAGGTTCTCTCACTCCTGCGAGGGGGGGGAATACAGCACTCACCTCAGCCTTGGTGGAAGACAGAGATGACCCGGTGAAGTACTGGGCACCAGACCTGGTTTATGGTAAAAGATTAATTATCATCATCCTATTATGAGGTCAAATACAATGCTGCCAAGGGAGCCGTGTTCTAACCCCTCCAGCTCTGGATTTCACCTGCTACCAGGGAGTAGATTTTCACTCGCCCCAAACCGTACCAGATGGGGAAAGATACAAAGAATAAAGAGCTCACAAACCCCTACACAAATCAAGAACATTCAAATGTTGTGACAGACCAGGACACATTGAGAGATGGATACCCCCAGCTTTCCTGCTGATGGGATCCATCAGAGCAAGCAGCAACATTGAACATGAGCGCACTAGTCCCACACCCAGATGAGGAAGGAGGCCAGGTCCTAACTGCACTCCTTTGGCGAGGGGTTGCCCTATGGGTCAGCGCTACGGTTCAGGAGCAGAAGAATCACCTTCCGGGACAGGAAGCTTTATTTCTTCAATCAATAAAGATCCCTCTTAGGTTTTCAGGCATGATTCATTCTCAAGGAAGAGCATAACAGAAAAGTTTCTAAGGCATTTACCCGCCGCTATGGATTACTAACAGGGTGCCTGAAGATGTAGCATCAAAATAATTAACTCTTTGAAAGTTCATTTTTGTACTGGAAGATTGTACATTTAATCTGTGGCACTGTTTTTTTTTAAAGCTTTTGCTTATTTGACAGACGGGGGGGAGAGAGGGAGAGAGAGAGAGAGAGAGAGAGAGAACATAAGCAGGGGGAGTGGGAGAGGGAGGAGCAGACTCCCCGCTGAGCAGAGAGCCTGATGTGGAACTCGATCTTAGGACCCTGGGATCATGGCCTAAGCTGAAGGCAGATGCTTAATTGACTGAGCCACCTAGGCGCCCCTAATCTGTTACACATATTAAAATGTTCTTCCACCAAAATGTTTGAGAATGAGTACACAAGTGAGGTAGGGGCCACAACGGGGGGTAGGAGGCAGGTAGGCAGTGAACTGGTGTGTGGTCTGAAGCAGCCTTAAGTGTAAAATTTCTTTTTGAGCACTTTTCAGTCTAATGTGAGAGATTTGGTACATTTTAAATGAAGACTTTGAATGATTTTCTCTTAAACTATTTGTTTTCTCCCCAAACTTTTTTGATTTTGATATTCTTGTAATAATAAATATAATAATTTTGGCCACTTGGTCGCTGTACTTCCTGGAGCACCACTGAGAATCCCTGGAGAAAACGTCTACCCTGTTTGAGAAGTATAGTTTAAATAATTTTAAAGTGTATTCTTAATCTTATCAAACGATTCAAGTTTCGGCCAGCGACACACATAAACAGGTCCAATGAGAAGTCCATAAAATGAGTAAGACAGTGTCTTTGAGAATCAAGAACAAACTATTGAATTTGCCTTGAAAATGGAATTTTTAGTTTTTCTCCAATGGGAGTATTATTTGCCTGGGCACACAACTGTCTTACTGTCCAGGAATTCATTCATAAGGCCAGAATGTTCATGAAAGTATGCGATCTCCAGGATGGGCTGGACTGTGCCCATTCATCATTAGGGAATACACTCTAGATGCTCTCTACTACCACTGTTCCATAATGCTGCTCACTCCTGAGCTTCCCACTGTTAAAAGAACCCTAATTTCACTCACATATTCATGCTTCTCCAACATGTTCCAAGTTAAGGTGTCCCACTCAGTTTCTAGAGTATGTACTCATCACTCTAAGATAATAAGCATGTTGATATTCTCTGATGGCATTTAGTGATCCAACACCTGCTCATTCTACCTCTTTCCTAAACAGGGAATGTGTGGCCTCGGTGGTCACTAGCACTCATCTCGTGCCTGTGAGAATAACCAGACTTAGGAAAGCCGTCAGTACTAAGGCAGAGTGGTGAAGATGGACAGAAACTGGGGTACTGGGGTGCTTGACAATATCATTGACCTCTTTTATTCTTTTTTAAGAGAAGGCAAGAGGGTGGCCAAGGGGCAAGAGAGAGAAAATCTCAAGCAGATTCCCCTCTGAGGGCCAAGCCTGACACTGGGCTCAATGTCACGCCCCTGAGATGATGACCTGAGCTGAAATCAAGAGTCAGATGCTTAACCAAGTGAGCCACCCAGGAGCCCCTCAGTGAGCTCCTGATTGTACCAAGCCTTGAAGCTTACTTTATGTCTGGAAAATATATTTTGTTACTGAATAAAAAGGTTTGACTGAGGAAGTCTGCTACTCTCAGTCCAAAGGATCCCATTATTTCACTGGAGAGAGATTACACAAGTTTTACAAAATCTGTGTTCAGTTTAAGACAGGAGGGGGTGGATGGATGTGGCTAGGTAACATTCTACGTCCAGTGCCTGGACTGACATTTCATTATAATTGGAAAGCATTTTTCTTAAACCAAGTATGCTGTACAGATGTCAAATTTAGCAAAGGTAGACTCCTGTAGAAAATATCATCTTGATAACAAGAAAAGTGATTTCTTGTTAAGTATCATTTCTTCACCATAAACAATGGCATTAGGTATAATTTCTCAAATAATTTTGTGTCTGATTCTCAGTACCTCAAAATATGTAAATATGCCCTCAAGTTAGGATTTATGCTGTAAGAAGTTACACACAGTTGTCTGATTTCACTTAGTTTGCTACATTCTCTCAAATTTTCACTTAAATATATATTAGTCTACAATCTTAATTTCTTTATTAAGAAGCAGGAATAGCAGCGATCTCTTAGAAATATCATTAGAATGCCAGAGAATTAAAATAATTAAACATGTGACATATATTTTGTTCCTAAAAGACATAATATAGGAGTGCCTGGGTGGCTCAGTCGTTAAGCCTCTGCCTTCAGCTCAGGTCATGATCCCGGAGTCCCAGGATCCAGCCCCGCATCGGACTCCCTGCTCAACAGGAAGCCTGCTTCTCCCTCTCTCACTCACCCTGTTTGTGTTCCCTCTCTAGTTGTGTTTCTCTCTGTCAAATAAATAAAATCTTTTAAAAAAAGACATAATATAAAACACAACCACAGACCATTTCATGCAGTACTTCAAAGGCTATATCCTGATCATTTTTCTGAACCTAATTCCATGCCGTTCTAAAATCTGAAATACAGTGCCAGAGAACAGAATTCCACAAGGATCATCCAATGCCGTGTTAGCATTCAGCCTCCCTATGTCAGATTTAATTTAGACCAAACACAAAGCACTCATGAAAATGACAGCTCTTGGAATTGTCACACTCAAAGCAAGCTAGTGGTGATGAAACAATCAAGCAGCAGTTGATAACACCAACTGGTTTTCCATAGAACCAGAGAAGGTGAAGAAGGCGGAGAATTAAAAGCTTGAAATTATTACCTAACACACTCCGTGTGGTCTGCACCCATGACAATGGCCATAGGAAGCATCGGGATCTTTCTGCTGAAATCAAGGGCAAGATCCAGAACTCAACTGTTGACATTCCATGATTCAACAGGCTTCCAGGTTGTCCCATGCAATGGTTCTCATCACACTGTATTGAAACTGTTGACTGGCCTGCTGTTCTCCGTGGCTAAATCCCTAAGACAAGGAACTGTCTTTCCTCTTTGTAACCATGGAATGGAGTAGACTGTCATGGAGTACATGCTCAATAAACCAGTGGGAAAAAAGAACAAATAGAAAGTAAGGATTGCACAGATTCACTAAAGCTCTTTTTAAGGGTAAGGCTAGCTATTTCTCTTCCTGGCCTGTTTTTATACTGTTTGCTTTTTCCAAATGAGATTAACTCTGGGATTTTCACTCTGGCTTCCTAAAACTCCTGGGTAACCACAGCGGTGATTATGGTCCGCTCAATACTTCAAAAAGCGTATCAGAAGCTACATATTTACTTTCAATTAAACATCCCAGTTACTGACTATATATCCTGTGGCTTTGCTCTAGGCTAGGATTATATCAACTGAGCATAGTCACACTCATCCCATGCTGCTCAGAAGTCCTGATTAACAGTTACCTACAAATGAGGAGAAAAAATGGACAGCTGGTCATTATCCAGAAAATATAATTTTGTAGGCAATAATTTTCAAAACCTGGGATCTGTATAGCAGAAGAAGACAATACAAAGCATCTCCAGTGAAAAAAATACTTGAAATCTCTGGATTAGTATTCAAGTCAGCAAGGAATCTACTATATGTAAGAAATAATTTAGTATTCCTTTATTAGAAAAGTTTATATTCTAAGATTTCACTTGTTTTAAAGTTTTCTGCCATAGATCCAGCACTCATGTCTTTACTCTCTGGTTATTATATCCCACCAATAACTACTACTTTTGATTGTTTTTTATAGTCACCAAAAGGAACCATTGGACAGGGAGACTAATGAGTGTCCTATTAGCATGTAACAAACTATTAAAATTTAAAAAAAGTCTTGTTATTTGTGTATATACATTTACAAGCAAACAGAAGAAATCCCAGTGTTCTTATTGTGTGTGAATTTGGTAGACCAATTAGTATGAAATGCAATTTGCACTAATTCATCAGGGGCAAAGGGAGCATGAAATTATCTTGACTTGTTAATTCAGCTTTTATGGTAAATTGCTCATATTGAGTATTTTTCCCAGTGGTACTCCATTGTCACAGGGAGTACAGACATAGACAATCTAGGCAGTAACATCATGAACTTTCTCTCTGAGTTCCATTTTATATTACATTTCAAAGATGGTGAAAAAAAACAACAACCGAGAATAGTTTGTACCTGCATCACTCATTCACTAATAATAAAAAGAGAGCACCCTCTTCATACTCTGACATCATCACTGTCGTCATCCTAGAAATTACTGCTCATGGGCTTTTGTTTGTTTATTTGTTTAATTTTTAAATACTCTACTTTAGTTATATTATTGTTTTACATTTGAAAACCCAAATGACACCGCTGAGAAACTGCTAGAACTAATACAGAGATTCAGTAAAGTGGCAGGATATAAAACAAATGCACATAAGTCAGTTGCATCTCTATACAGTAAAAATGAAGCAGAAGAAAAAGAAATCACGGAATTGACCCCATTTATAATTGTACCTAAAACCATAAGATACCTAGTAATAAACCCAACCAAAGAGGTAAAGCATCTGTGCTCTGAAAACTACAGAACATTTATGAAAGAAATTGAAGAAGACAACCAAAAAATGGAAGAACATTCCATGTTCATGGACTGGAAGAACAAATGTTATTAAAATGTCTCTGCTACACAGAACAATGCACACATTCAATGCAATCCCTATCAAAATATCATCAGCATTTTTCACAGAGTTGGTGAATTTCTTAAAACCATACTTTATATTGGTAACCTAAGTTCACCAAAAGTTTGAGAATAACTGTTCCATGTAATTGCAGAAATTCCTGTGCTCACAGGCTTTTGATCCCAGTTGGCTAGACTCTAATCACCTTCTATGCAGAGCATTTGAGACTTGAGGAGATTTATATTAGGTGTGGGTTTCCTAATGTTCTAGTCTTGAGTATGCCCAAAGGGTAGAAATGGTCAGAGGAAAGAGCACTTAACTTGAAGACAGATTTATTGCCAGCATACATTAACTAGACTTCTTTTAGTATCAAAAAAACGTTTCCCAGTTGGTTCCCAATGAGGTGCTAGGTCTGGCAGAAGGAATACTTGGCTATTTAAGAGGAACACTTTACTGGTAGGAGAAACATGTGGTCCTCACGTTGGCTCCATCGTACCTGGCTGAATGACCTGAAGAAGACACAATCCTGCTTTGTGTATTTAACCAACAAATAATGGCTTTGTCTGATGAGGGCAACCTTACACTAGGGTGCTAGTTAGGAGTAACATACAGTGCCTGCATATTTCGTAGATTTTTGTGAAGATTTACGTGAAAAAGTACATGAGGGGTGCCTGGGGTGGCTCAGTTGGTTAAGCGACTGCCTTTGGCTCAGGTCATGTTCCCGGAGACCCGGGATAGAGTCCCGCATCGGGCTCCCTGCTCGGCGGGAAGCCTGCTTCTCCCTCTCACTCCCCCTGCTTGTGTTCCCTTTCTGGCTATGTTTCTCTCTGTCAAATAAATAAAAAATCTTAAAAAAAAAAGTACGTGAAAATAACTCACAAACTATACATTTTCTGAAAATGTAAGATATTATTGCTGCTCATTTTAAAGCAAATATGCAGATCAAGATTCCTCCTGAATGAAGTGTGATATGTTACTGAATGTCCTCTTATACCAAGAAACTACAAAAAATAAAAATGGTAGAAATACCCATTGCCATTTTTCACAGATATTTGACTTAGGTTACTGACTTCATATTTATATTGGGCAGGCAAAAAACACAGAAAGCCTGCTGTGCTCAGAGCCCCATTCTAACAGAAACGACCATGCACATTTGACCTTACAGAGGCTGAGAGCATCTGGCCCAACAGTAGCCAATCTGTAGCAGACAATAGGGACAATTTCCTCTCCTCAGAGCTTGAGCTGGAGATACGTGAATCAAGTCAGGTGATCGTGGGGACAGAAGAGGAAAGATACACCAGAAAGTACAGACAATATGAGAACTGACTTGTTTCAGAAACAAGTTCTAACGTCTAAAATTTAAGAAGGCAACATGGAAGGCAGAGTCACGGTGAATTCTGGGTGAATGCTGAATTCGTAAACTAGCTCAGGCTCCTGAAAGCCCTCTTATAGGATAGTTTCCCTTTTTCCTGTGAAGTCCAGTGTAATCCCTGCCCCTGGGTTCCTATGCAGTTGACCAGAGGGTCATGCTTATTGTCCCATGAGTTCTCATGAACAATCCCTGCCAACTTGTAATCCCAACCCAGGAACTCACTGCAACCCAAAGGAAGCTTCTGATGAACACCCACATGATGGACCTCGAATACTTTATTTTCCGTAACCTAATACTGTCTTGCTTTAGACAAAAGTAATCAGTATACTTGGGTCTTTATTTTCTTTTTTCTTTTGTTTTTATTTTCCATCATACAAGGCTATTTTGATTCTCTGATTTTAGTACCTGTTGTATTATTTGAGATTTTTGTTAGCCCTACTGTATAATATAAATGAAATCTCTTTTTGGAGTACAAAAATGAGTAAGAAGAAGATTAGGTCTATCTATGACACCATATATTTAAATAAAACAAAAAATCAAGTCAAATGTAATAAGTCAGACTTGGTTGAAGATTCATGAGGCATCCGAGGAACGACAAATTACAAACAAACACGTTCCTGCTCCCTTCCTCTAATGCTTTATTTCACTTAAAGAGTGATGTTTCTCCAAGTTTTAATTCTGTGTCTCTTAGAAAGTTTGCTCACCTCTTGTCCTTTTCATGGTGTTCCTCACTCTAAAGAGGTGAAAAAAATTGAACTATTTTTCTTAAATGTCTTCAAATCTTTCTCTGTAGGTTCCCCCCTCCAAAATTCTAAAATGAGAATTCCCTTGTGAAGTAGGTTGGACACAACCACCCCCTTCCTGTGCACAACCACAGAGACGGATCCACCCCTCCTGTCGCCTGTCGCACCTATAAGCATTAAAAGTCCTCTCCTCACTCCGGGATGAGACGTGGCATTACCACCAAGTTGGGATTTCAGATTGAACCCAGAAGGGCCTCTAGACTGCAAATGGGTCACCGTCATCCCTGCCTTCTCTCGAGGCTCTAGCTCCTGCCGCCCCCTCCTTGGAATGCTCTTTTTCCCTTAAGTCATCATGCCCTGTTCCCTGCTGAACATCAGGTGGAAATCTGCCACGTTCAACTGGTTGGGATTATAACATAACATGAAAGAGCTGTAGACAGATCATGAGGTTTGAGAACAGGTATTTAGGTGTCTGGCGTGACATCACCTAGGTAAGGCAAGGCAGAGTGGGGGAATACCAAGGTGTCAGACATTAGCAGAGGTGCCACAGGGGGGTCAGAAGAAAAGAACATGACAAGCTCTCCCTCCGTCTCTTCTGCCTGTGCCACATACAGCCTTTGCTTAGCCATGGGATGATAAAAATAACTCTTCTGTTGACTTTTATAATATTAAATCTCAAAAGAATAACATAGCTTCCTCCTTCTAACATAATCCAATGAAGATAGACAATTAAGAAAATTGTTCACCGAAATGCATTAGCTGCTTTAAAAAAAAGAAGACCCAAATGATAGACATGCAGGCTGTCCATAAAATTCTTTGAAATACATGTCTCCCTTAGTCATCTTTTTTCTAAATTCCTTTACTCCCTTAATTGACTCTGAGGCTATCTGAACAGTAGAAGATGTATTTGAAGCTACACACTCTGATTGTAAAATATGGATATTTTATGGAAATTAGTCTGAGTTTCCACCAGGTTCATGGAGCAGATACTCTTTGGATGAATGGATATTTTGAATTAGCTAATGGAAAAAGGTTCTGAGATGATTTGTTTTTTTTTTTTTTCAACAAGCTGCAAGCAGGTCTAGTGAGATATAAAGTCAAGTACTGGGAACTGTGCCTTTCCACATATTTAATGTGGATGAAGTGTCCCCCTAACCCCCACCCAACCCAGCAGATCATCTTAGTCACAGCTTTTCAGGCATCGTTTTTAATGAGACTTTAGACCCTGTCCGTGGCTCTCTATGGACTATAGCGGCATTTACATTTTTCTCAAAGAAAAATTCTTCAGCGGTTTTCCTGGGCATCTTAATGCATCCAGTTCAGTGTTATCTGAACTTAGATAGCTTTAATGAAATGAAGACACATGGATTGCTTTTGCTCAAAAGTGATTTGTTTTAGCAATTTCTTTTCTTAGTACAGTTATTATGCCTGGCTCCTGACCTGAAAGAGACTTTGCAATTCAAATTCAAATGGCTTTGAATCTTTGCATATTCATGTATGTTTAACATGCATTATTATAGTAGCAAGTACTTTGAAATGAAACAAACATTTGGAAATTTGTAGGCATACAAACTGTGAAAAAAAAAATACAATCTTACCATGGATTGAACTGAACTGGGAAGGGAGAGATGATTCTAAAAGATTCAATGATTAGAAGCTCAAGTTTGGCAAAGTCAAAATCCTGCTCACCACTCTCGTAGGATAAGTTCTTAGAACCTCTTAGAGACGCAAAGGATTAAGAGATCCAAACTCCCAGTTACAGAACATGCAAGTCATGGCAAAGCAATGTACGACATAGAGAATATAGTCAATAACATGGTAATAACTTTGTATGCTGACAGCGGGCAAAGACACTTTCAGTGGGGTCATTTCATATGTATAAAAATTTTGCATCACTGAAATTAACACAATATGGCACGTCAACTATACTTCCATAAAAAAACAAACAAAACCAAACAACACAAAAAAAGCACATGGTGGAGACTTATAAACTCTGGAGAGTTAAGGGTTCTGATCATCAATGGGAAACAACAGCAAGGGATGGGTTTCCTTTTTGAGAGCTCCTAGGTATAGAAAAATAACTTTAACCGGAAATAATAAAATGAAGACTAATGCTACAAAGTTGGGCAGAACGAACTGGCAACTATTTCCAAGAACCAATAAATAATTGCCCAAAGACAGACAGTGTTCTTATAAAATTGTTATAAAGCCAGACTCCACCAGCAAAGGCTTTTATTCTATTTGAAAGTAAATAAAGCATCGATGCACGCTGTTGATAAAGTGTGAATTGGGGCAACCTCTCTGCAAGATAAGACCCTTAAAATATGATAACATCCCTTCACAGCCAAACTTCTAGGAATTTATCCTTAGCAAAGAACCACGGATGACCAGAGATCACACAGCAAGACTGTTCTTCACAATTTTTGTTAAATTAGTAAAAAACCTGGGAAAAATTCCAAATGTTCAATAAGATATTACTTAAACAGTGGTGCTTTCATCACATGAGATTCTCTACAGCCTTTACAATAATGATTCAGAAGAATGTTCAATTACATGGGAAGATGTTAACTGTACACTTTACATGAAAATACCATCTTGTAAATCAGCAGATGCCCTATGAACCCATTCCATGGAAATGAGCGTATATACAAGTATATATTCTGGCGTGGGGGGTAAAAATGGGAA
>PITA01009749.1:27630-75886 GCA_004023965.1 Spilogale gracilis
TTTTTTTTTTTTTTTTTTTTTTTAATATTTTATTTATTTGACAGAGAGAAACACAGCCAGAGAGGGAACACAAGCAAGGGGAGTGAGAGAGGGAGAAGCAGGCTTTCCGCCAAGCAGGGAGCCTGATGTGGGGCTCGATCCCGGGTCTCCGGGATCATGACCCGAGCCGAAGGCAGTCGCTTAACCAACTGAGCCACCCAGGCGCCCCAATGCTTTTCTAATAAAAAAAAAATTGAATTTCTTTAAAAGTAGTAAATAGGGGCGCCTGGGTGGCTCATTTGGTTAAGCCACTGCCTTCAGCTCAGGTCATGATCCTGGAGTCCCGGGACTAAGTCCCATTTTGGGCTCCCAGGTCTGTGGGGAGTCTGCTTCTCTCTCTGACCTTCTCTCCTCTCATGCTCTCTCTCTCTCTCTCTCTCTCTCTCTCTCTCTCTGTGTCAAATAAATAAATAAGTATTTTTAAAAGCAGTAAATATGTCAGAAAAAAAGCTGGAGACTTGAAGGATTTGCTGCAAGTTACACGATTCCTGAAATAAATGTTTCAGGATGAGCCTTGCTTTATTTCTCTTTTGTTTCTCTGAAACAGCAGCGTTTTTGCCCTTTCCGATGAACCTCTCTGGAGGGGAGTTTTGAAATACACAGCTCTCCTGGTGTGGATGACACAATGTTCCAAAGCCATGAGTCAGATTTCCCTTTGGCCATTATTTCACGGCAAGTACTTCTCGAGCTCCAATAGCTCACTTGACCCTCTTGGTAAATGAAGAAGTCCAAATAAATGATATTTCTTATATATTTTCAAGTATTAAGACTCTTCAAGGTTTACGGGAAATAGAGCTTTAAATGAAACTACAGCAAAATTTAAGACTATGTGGAGACACTCCTATAGGGAATGCTTGGATGTGCCAATGAAGTAGATCAAGGCCACTTAGGGTTTTCAAAATATGGCCTGTTATGAAGTTGCTGTAGATATTTCATGTGGCCAGCCTGTGCAAAGCATCTTATGAAGGAGGGACAGGAACCAACTTCTCTACTCTGTGGAGTATTTCAAACTCAGGTCGTATTTCTGATGGTACAAACTAACTGGACCATCACATCCTCTGTCAGGTACCCCCTAAAGTTTCACTGGATGTGTCTGAAATGATGAAGTTGAGTGGAGTCTAATGATTAGTTCCTCTGAATTGGGGAACCAACAGTCTTGTCTATGCGGTTGCTTTGAGTGCAAGTCATTACTCACCATCTAAGAAGAATCTGGGGTTCAGGGCTCCAGTTCCATGGGCTTAGAGTAGGACTGGGTGGCTTCTTTCCACTTCTTCCCTCCCACCAGACTTCGCCTCCTTGTGCAGAACACCTGGCCTAGAAACCCTGATTTTTATCTAAGCTTAATTGTTGGTTTTGGCCAAGTCCCAGCAGTAACCCAGAGTTTCCACCCAGTCTGCCCCCTCTTCACCTTGCCTCTTGCCCCCCAAACCCCCACTCAGAGTTTCTCTACCCTACCACGATGAAAGGAAACAGTATCTCTTTCAGCGGAATGGCAAACAAAAGTCAGTCTCCTGAATCAGGTATGACGGTAATACCTGCAGTTCCATTTGAAACATTCTGGGGAAAGGATTTTGAGGCTGAGGGCTTCACGCAAACTAAGATCATGATCAATTAGCCTTGTGTGCCGTGGAGGAGAGAGAGAGAGGTGACAGCCTGTCCTCTCTGTCCCACAGCCAGCAGCCAGTCTCTGCTTCCGCACCAGAATTTAAATAGTTTGAAAACAAATTTTTAATTCAGTTACATTGCAATTTCTCCCTTGATTGGTTTTTGGTATTCTTACCATTTCCTTCCCACTCTTTTTTTCAAACATAACTTGGCTACGTTATGGATGAAATATGGGGGAAATTGAACAACCTAACCACCAACTAACATTATTTCTGTGGGCAAGTGCATTTGAAATTCTGGGCAATTGACTTTCACAAATAAATTCTTTGAATGGAGGCCCACATCCACTTCTTTTGTAACCAGCCCCGTTGCAGGCAAACATTAACTCCTCACTAAGCCTTGTTGAATGATGGTGAATTAAACACAAGTCAGATGCTCCTTTAAAGTGAGGGGACATCTCTCAGTGCTGCAGGAATTTCTTCATTCCATTTTGTCATTCCAGCCTCCCAGCAGTCCCAAATCAACTCCCAGCTCATACTAAAAAGCCATCGACAGTTCGCTCTAACTTTTCATCTTATTTGGGAAGATCAAATAAAAGGAAATAGCCTAGGAGTGAGCATCATATCTATAGACAAAGGTAAGCAAGTCGAAGGCGTAAGCTGCCCCTGAAAGCCGGGTGTGATTTGCTCTGGGTAAAAACCAGGACTGGCTGGAGATAGGAGTGGAGGGGAGACCAGGGAAGGATCAAGGGTGTAAGAATGTTACAAGTCCATCCTAGCAAGGGCTGGGGTATCTTCATTCTCTTTGGGCTCCCCTTTTGTCAATGAATTTCCTACTACTATTTCTTTCCCTCCTGTCCCTTCCCACTTCTTTCTTTTCCTTGCTTCTTTCCTAATTTCTCCTCTGGGTTTCCCCTCTGTCTTTCCCTCTTCCTTGTTTCTTGCTCTCATCTCCCACTTCATTTCTTATCTCTTAGGGTAGCCTCCCCATCCCCATAAAACCTTATTCCCAGCCTTGTATACAATCTGAGGTATATTTCTTTTCTCTTTTATTGGGGGGGGGGCAGAAGGATAGGGAGAGGCTGAGAATCACAAGCAGACTCCATGCTGAATGTGGAGCCCAACACGGGGCTCAATCTCATGACCCTCAGATCATGACCTGAACCAAAATCAAGAGTCAGATGCTTAACTGATGGAGCCACCCAGGTGTCCCAAATCTGAGAAATATTTCAAGTACATCCAGTACTGACCATTGTGGAAAAAGACAAGCAAACAGAGCATTATAACTACTGACACCCAACAGTGCTTGGAGTATGCTGGACAGAGACCAAAGAGCTCAAAAAGGGAATCGCTGCCCAAACTAGCAAAGCTGTATCTTTGCTCTACCATGATTCTCAAAGGTTTAGCTCTGGCTGTAGTTTGCATTTACATGTGCCTTTCCTGCTCTTCTCTTTATTTCCTCAAAACCTTCTATTATTAGCTTACCGCGCTGAGGTCCCACTGGAACCTGGCCACTCAGTTTTCCATTCAGTGACATTCAAGGCCACACCCATTAGTACCTCTCCTGAAAGCACCCTGGACCAGAGGACTGTTTTCTCAAGGCATACTTACAACTACAAACAGTAACCCTTCGATTCTGGGCAAACACGGGACTCTCCCATCTATTCAAAGTGCATTCTAATTTCAGTCATTTACCTGGAAATTGCATAATGAGCGCTTTTGCCCAGAAATTTTTCCAAACTCACAGTTGTCAAGTTCCTATTTCTATCACCATGATTTAGTAAAATACACCTTAGATATCAGAAAAGAGAAACATTTTAAGGCCTAGAATATTCTAAAATGTACAACATTCTTGCTTTGTTAAGTTTCTCATGAATGATTATTTTCCATGTGAATTTTTTTTGCCAAAGGGCATTTGTCAGACAGTGGAGTTGGTCAGATTTTATGTGGTATATACTGGTGGAGAGTTAGTTTCTTATAAGGGCTCAAGAGGTAAGCAAGTGAAGTCAAATATTTGTAACAAGAGGTAAATGGTTTATGTTTTCATACATGATAGAAATACTACTTTAAGAGATGTGTGTACCATACATTTGCCAAGCCAACTGCTACTATAAAAATAAAAAAGACTGATTCCATTAGCTGACAGTGCCATGCATTTTTATTTCTTGGTTATTCCTCAGAAGAGCAGAGAACAATTCAAAAAGTCCTCTTTCTATGTGTTGGGCAGGTCTGCAAACTTAGCAGGGCTCCTTTAGCTGATGAGGGTTGTGAGAACTTCTTGGAGCAGAGCTACTGAAGGTGAAGTTCATGGCCATGAACACCAATGTCAATCAACGATTTGTTAGAGATGCAGATTCTTGGATCCACCCCAGACCTACTGAATGGGATACTGTTGCACGTGGGGCCAGAAATATATATTTTGATTCTGAAACTCGGAAGCCCACCAAAGTTTGGGAAACCACAGTGTACCCTCTCACTTTTCCTTCCGCTTTTCTTCCCCATAAATTTCCCATTTATGAGAATGTTCCTCATAAATGAGAAGTTCCTCTTAAATTTCCCATGCCCTCCCAGGGAAATCAGGTTAATCAGGTTAAGTTTAGAGCTTCAAATCAGATTGGCTCTTTTGTTGCTGTACAGAGAATCTGGGGATTATTTACCATTTCATAATGTCTCTGAAGGAAAATAACCTATATATGAAATATCTGATACTTATTAAAGGGAGATTTAAAAATATATTCATTTAATTTTTATTAATGGCCACAGAAATGATTTAGTGATTAGGAAAATAATAGTCAAAAATAACTCTTTTTTGATAAAGAGAGTTGCTTGGAATTTCCCCAGGGAAACTAGTTAAAAACAGTGAAGAAAGTATTTTAATACAGATATCTAAGAACCATAAAAACTTGGACAGCTTGAATAAATAGCAATCTATTTTGGTAAGTCATATTTTAGAAACATTTAAAAATTCAGCTTTATTTTTAGATTCCTGGGGCTGGGAAAATCTCCTTTTATATAACGTAGCAAAAATAACAGAGCAAAAATATATAAACATGGCCAATATAATAACCAGTCGACTAGCCACAAAACACTGAGGAACTAAACTATGACACCTCCAGAGTGAGGTTTTAAAATTTGGAGGATTAAGAAAATTATCAGGAAATAGCTTTTTGCTGCCTCCAAGCTCATAAGAATATACTTGTTTGTTTCTCCCTTAATAGAAAAGGTGAATACGTGGACAGTCTGAGTGAGAGGTCTGCCCAGATCCCTTATTCCTTGGTCTAATGAGGGCCACTTACCACAAGGCTCCCGTCTGAAGGAACACGTCAAGTGACATGTTTGAAGAGTTGGAGCTCCCTACACATAGTACTCTCTGACTTTTAGAAACCCAGGAGAAGATCCAGAATGCTTTTTATTTTTTATATGACTTATTTACTTATTTTTAAGATTTTATTTATTTATTATTTGAGAGAGGGAGAACACAAGCAGGGGGAGTGGCAAGGGAGAGGGAGAAGCAGACTCCCCGCTGAGCAGGGAGACTGATGCAGGGCTCGATCCCAGGATGCTGAGATCATGACCTGAGCCGAAGGCAGATGCTTAGCCGACTGAGCCACCCGGGTGCCCCCAGAATGCTTTTATATAAATGTTCTGGAAGAACAGGGAAGGGCGCGGGCACTCATGCTTAGTGGCTCAGATGATCAGTCTGTGTCAAGCAGTTTTCTCCCTAGACGCCGTGCAAGTTTGCATCTGATGCCCACAGTGTCCATGCTGGGTCACCGTGGGCACTCAGCCTCTCTGGACCTTTGCCTCTTCTCCTAGAACTGGAGCTGATATCACTACTGTCCACCCTGTAGTCGTACTGTGAAGACCACCAACTTGATTCATAAAGTGGGAAGCACCGGGCGAATAGCCAGCACTCCATCTCTGCTCTTTCTACTGTCTTCTCAGAAATTAAGAAAAGTGATAGGAGGTTGAGTGAGACATCCCAAGTCAGACAGCAAGCAGGTGGCCGAGGTGGGATCTGACTCCACATTATTTCCAAAGCCGAGGCTATGTCGGCTTCAATCCCGGGCGGACTTAGACCAGCAGCTTGAAGAAGCAGCTTTGCAATAGTGATGAAAAATGTGGTATCTTCAGGTAAGACCATGGGGTCCACCACTGTGTGGCTTGGGGAAGGTTGGATAACCTGTCTGAGCCTCAGTTTCCTTTTCTGTAAGATGGGACAGTATCTGTAGCTCCCTAAGGGAAAGTAAAGGAAATAATGCACGGTGAAGCTCAGGGTACATGCAGGTACTTCGTACTGAATCGATGTAAACTGGTACTGTGTCCCCCTTCCACTAGAGTGATGGGATGCACTGAGGCCAGCTGGGGCACTGGGGACCTAGGTGTGTCAGTGCAGGCCCCTAGGAGAATGGTCCCTCACTCTTTCCCAGATCATGGTTCCTTCTGGGTGGAGCTGCCAAAGACAGCAGCCAGTGAGATCAAGTACAGAGAGAAACCACACTGATTCAACAGTGGGAACAATACATCCATGGAAGCCAGAAATCCACTCTCTCTCCCCCTCTGTGTAAGGTGTGGAAGTTTGCCTTCCATGACTGCCTTCACTCCCCCTTCATTCTTTTTTTTCCACTAGCTACCCCTGGTGAACTGTTTATCCTCATATAAACGGATTCTTCCTCTGATCAAAACTGCCCATTCCATAGATCTTTTAATCCAAATTTTGGCCTTGGAAATATATTAAAACAGCTAAACTGAAGTTTACTAAAAACTTCTGAAAAGTTGACCTTTTTCACCTTCTTTAAGGTAACACATTTTTTTTATTTTTGGTAGGAAATCTGAAACAGTCACAACAAAGGTCCTATACTAGGCTCCCCAAGTGACATCCTGAACTCATGAAAGCCAGTGCATGGGCTTTCTCTCATGGACCCCCTGTGAATTTAGGTGATTGCTTCCTGTGTTGTGGTTGTTTTCCCCCTGGAGGAAATATATATATATATATATATATATATATATATATATATATATATATACATATATATATATATATATATATATGTAAGAGAGCATACTGTTCAGAAGAGGTGTTCAGTAAATATTTGTTGGTGATTATAATCACAATCCATGACAACCGTGACCTTTCTACAGTTTCTCTCTGGTCCTGTATTCTAAAAGCACCTATTAAGCCCTGTGGACAGTCTAAAGCACAGTGAAACCAGCCAGTTGGAGAAATAGTTCTTAATTGCTTATTTGAAAAACACCACATTTTTGGACATCTTGTTTTGCTTTTCTCTAACCTGACAACTTAATCACTGATGTTGTTCCTTCCCTCGAGCTAGGTTATGTTTCTTTAGGTCTCAGTTAGATGGGAAATATTCCACAAGACACCTAGGTTGTATGCATTCTTATTTTGTGAAGTTTCTTGTATAATGTTTCAGGGTAGAGAATACTGTTTTCATGAGCAACACAGTAAGTAAGAAATGAATGCATCTGTTTGCAAGCAAACAAGAGAGAATGCTAATGGAATATGATTATATATTTTTTAATCATTTCTTAACTTCCATGAGCACATTCTGACTTTTTGAAAGAAAGTAAGTTTTTTTTTGTTAATTTATAGAGAATAACGTAGATATTTAAGAAACTTAAATCCTTTATGCCCAAATGAGAGAGTGCTGGGAAAGTTATCTCTCAAGTCACATGAAACTCATGGAATAGAGGCTTGTGTTTATGAGAAAGCTTTAGGTTGAAAAATCGTTTTTGCTCTTACTCTAATTAATCTCTCCTTGGCCATATATCAAGAAATAAAATTAGTTTTTTTTTTTTTCTTAAAGACAAAGCTAGCAAATTTCAAATGTATCTCTTAGGCTCTCTGGAGTAATTACTCAGATATAGCTTTCCTATTAATTGGATAATTTGCAGGATATTAATAAAGACAATTTACTTCAGAGCTGATGTAGTCATGTCCCAGAAACCTATTTACCACCATGTTTCATAATCTTCAAAAATGTGTCTGGAGAAATGGAAGGCGTCCTGGGAATGGTGGACCTCATATCCAGACCCACATCAATAACCCAAGAACTCTGCTATCTAGTAAATGCTGTCACTTGAAAAATATGCAAGTGGATGTGAAAGCTGAAATGAGGTCAGTAGTTGCATTTACACTTTTTACTTTTCCCCTAAGTCACTTAAGGTATGAAGAGTCAAATAAATTGAGAATTTACAGACTACTGCATTTCAGATAAGAATCTGAGTCCTTTAATAGATACGTGCAATCCTGCGTCTCTTTGGCTGTCTTGGGTCACAAGCTCTTCGGTGATTTCAGAAACTAATGTGCAGGCTGCAAAGAGCTGGTGGCCAACTCACAACATGTGACACACGAGGAGTTAGACCTGCAGCTTCCAAAGGTCACTAGGACCTTTTCTAGCAAACTATATCATGTCCTTCAGTCATCCAGAACTACAGGACAGAGCATTATTTTCTAAGGAGTGTTAACATCTTGTTGAATGCAGAAATATTTGCCATTACTATGGTTACTATTATAATAATTATTATTATTGTAACAAAAACACCACTATAGGAGTGCGTTACTATGTTCGTGACACTGTTAAGTGTGTTACATGCAGTAAATCATGCGATCTTAACATTAGCTAGGGCTGTTACTATTCTCACTGTACAGATGAGAAGACTAGTTTAGGGAAGTTAAATAGCTGCCTCTAGATTAGTTGGAATTTGACCCGAAGGTACCTAATTCTGGAGCCTATACTGTTAATCGATCCTTAGTTAAATAAGTATAGGTTGACTATTGTGAAGCTGAAACAGCTTCTTGCCTCAATTTTAATCACCCAGATGTTTTTCCATAATAGATACAAAGGTTCATTGTAATAGTTATACGTAAACACATCACATCATCATAATATTTTATCTGGGAATAGAATGGTCCCCAAAGCTTTTCTGCGAGGGCATCCTCAGGGAAGGGCAAAGTGCATGTTCCTGCTTACATTAAAATGTACCCGTCATGAGACATTATTGCCTACAGAAACCTGGGTCATCTAGTTTATACTGACAAGACAATGGTTTGGTGCTAGACTCCTGAGATTGAGTCCCACCTCTGTCAATTAGTGTCTGTGTCATTACCAAGAGGCTTTATGTTTATTTCTTGTAAAGTTCACTGAGCACCCCTTTCTTCCCATATGTAAGTCACATAAAAAGTGTCCACTGCTTGTGGGTTTCCTGAGATTATGTACTTAATGCATTCAATGTAGATAATGTATTTAAAATCCTTATGTCAGTGCCCACAGTACCTATGAACTGTTCCAATTAATGCTTATAAACTATTTTTTGAAAGAACACCAAAACAACAATAATAATACCCAGCTCATAGGAACAGCAGAAGGGAACAGCAGCTTAAGTGGAGATGAGCTTTCAGAAGGAAGAAGAAAGATGTCCCTTATGAAAATGCCACCCGATGTGGTCCAGGATTCAAACTAATACTATTGCTTCTAAGGGGCTTTTGAGAAATAAAATAATTCTTAACCTTAGCTTTTAAATAGTTCATCTAAATAAGTGGGACTTTTAATAATAAAAACCTAGTTTTTTAAATATTATATCCCATGGACTCAGATGGTCGACATGTGTGCGTATACACATGATAAAGACCTAGCTCACATTCCCGCACAGAAGCAGCCCCCAGAAAATGCTACAATGTGTTTGGGAGAGCAGCAGCTGGTCCTTCTGCTACTACTGTTATCTTGTGCTACCGTATTTTCTTGGCTGTCCTGAGGCACTGAAATAAGAAACACCAAATTGTCTAGGGAAGTAAATCCCTGGCCCTGCAAAAACTGTAGAATCAATTTCAAGGGCAGACAGTTTTGTTTTATTTTTCACCATCTAGAGACCTGACTTGTGTCAAACTGCAGAAAGAAGCTCTTTCCAGATTTACACAAGAGTAAGGAAAAGAGTGACTGGCCGCACTGAGTCGTATTGATGCTCTTAGGGTGAGAGATGATGTCTGTTTTGTTTTGTTTTAACAGAGTTGTGTTTTTTTTTTTTTTTTTTAAACAAAGCTGCTTTCAGGAATGTAGAAAAGCAGAGCTGTCACTGGTCTCAGGCCTGACAAGCAAAGCTGAATTCTCTTTCCAGCTTAGTTCCTCTCCAGATACAGAATTATGAGACCGGGGGAAGGAGGGCTATGATGGTGCAATCTTGTGCTACCCATGATAGGGGCTTCATGGAACCCCTGAGCGACAGAAACGAGCCTATGAAATTGACATGCACTGCAAGTGCATGATCTACATGCTGGTTGCAAAGACTTTCTCTAAAAAGCAGCATTTACTGTGTTGGGAGCTTTCCTAAGACACCTTCCACCCACTGCGGTTTACTAGCATTTGCACTGCATATTTTTAATTACCATAGGATTAGTTTCCCCAGAGCCCAAAGACAAGGCATTTCGTCATCCTTCTAGATAACAACATGCATGGTTAATAGTCTGCCCTTCCCACCTATGAGGCACCGTGCAAAGTATGTTCTACCCACCGTTTCACTGAATCTCGCTCTCCACCAAAGTCATACTTCCACATCCCTCTTACACAACGGCTAACTGGATCTAGAGGACTTAACTAGTTGAAGATTATATAGATGAAGCCTGGTTATGTAAAGAGGTGCATTTGACCACATTACCTGATTTCCATACCCTCCCAAAGATTCATTTGTCCAGAGGAACTGAATTACAACATAAGCACCAAAAATAAACAAAATGGTTTTGAAAATTTCTCTCAACCTCTGTGGAGTAAAAGGACACCTTCTTCCAGATAAAAGTTCTTCTGCTTCCCAGAAAATGCAAGTGAAGTGTTTTCTGCTACTCAACAAAACAAAACAAAAACAAAACTTTGGTCAAACTGTACCTACAGGTACTTCATATTCTTGATTTACTTATTGTTCAATCATTTCGGTCATAACTGAACCTGTTCGAAGGAAGGATTAACCCCGAGTGTTTAAGGACAGAATGATGAACTATAAAAGGCACGCTGCCTTTATTTTGTTTCTGAAACTATTTGCATGTGTTTGCTAGAAAAGCAACTTTCCCTTTCCCACTTGGCAAAATGTGCAAAGACATGGTTGTTTGATCACTGGTTCCATTTCATGAGGGGGTAGTGGTTAGGGAGAGCCAACACATTTCAGTAGGCAGGTGCCTGAAAGATAAATCCTAGACTCATACTTGAACTCGATCCTCAGCTCAAAGCTTCTATAAGATGGATGGTGTCTGAAAATGCAGAATAAATAACCTCCCTTTTGCTCACCAGTCTGATGTGCCTAAGACATGGCACAAACCTGATGATACTCCACGGAACAAGAAAGAAGGAAGACTAACAACAGCATGAGAAATCCCACAATACCACAAAGCAGGCCAGAAATTAACTGGGTCAAAGCATGATGCACTTGGTTCCTTTCTCCTGGAGATATAGAAAAGAGTTTGAATATGTCATTCCTCTTGTCTATATGCTCTCTCCCTGGAGGGATGGACCTCGGTAGTGATTCCCACTCAGGGACAGAGAAAACAGAAGCAGAAATGAGCACACTGACCTGGTCCAAGCCTTTTAATGAGTTTGCAATAGCCATTTGTACACTCAAAATCTCCTTCCAGGGAGCACGTGGTAAACCAAGTAGAAGTTGGGCTCTCTGGAAAGTTCTCAAGGAAGAGAACTCAGAATTTGCAGGAATTTGGCAGAAACCGGTTTTGACACTATGTGCTTTAACAAAATTGTCACAAGTTTGCACGGTGCACGCTTATAAACCAAATGACAGAGAGCATATTTGAGCAGGCCAGCAGCTCTGCATGGAGCATTATTACAGCAATTACTTAACTGTCATGGAAAAATGTCTTGACTTACACCCAATGAAAGCTAATCAAAAATGTAGGACTTCTGTCAATAAAGCCAACAGAAGACACTTAAGTACACATTCTAAGCCATTTGTCAGATGACCTCTAATTTAAAATACTCTAACCCCCGCAGAGAGGAAGAACTACTATAAAACATTCAAGCATTTTGGTTTTTCTTTGTTTTATTTTGTTTGTGGAGCCCAATATGGGGCTTGAACTCACAACCCTGAGAATGAGACCTGAGCTGTGATCCACAGTTGGATGCTCGACTACGTGAGCCACCAGGCACCCCTTCGTTTTGCTTTATTTAAACGTAATATACTCAGCCTTTCCCCCCATTCACAGTATTCTGTGAAGGCAAACTTCTAATGAAAGTGATGCTTGTATCTTCTCATTTGGTCCCTCTCGTTCTAGTTCCTTCACTGGAATGTCCCCCTGGTGTCCTGCCCTGCATTCAGGTGCTCAAACTTCTGCCTTCTGCAAGACTCCAGTCCACCTTTATCCAACTCTCTTTGGGATCTCCACAGCATTGATGGTCTTTACCATATATTAATTTTAAATCTTGGTTATTCTTACATAAACTTAAAAACCCATCTATTTTGTAAAATTGGGGATACCATGATGCTGACCATTATAGACCAACCAGCTGATCCCAGGCTAAGTGTTTTTCACGTGCCACCTCATGGAATCTTTACAAATAACCTACAGAGGTAGGCACATTTATCATCCCCTTCTTAAGTCTTATCTGGAAAAGTAAGAAACGTATCCAAATCCTTATGGCGTCCTACCCTGTCTTTAGAAGGCTAGGCTGGAAAAGGATTGACTTTCAAGCAAAGGAACATAAAGTACCATCTTTTTACTGACCCAACAGATATCTACCAAATGCCTGCCATGCCCCAGTCTCTGAACAAGAGGCTGAAGATATATAAGTATATAAGTAATTCCTACCTGCAAAGTGCTCTCAGCCTAAGGAGAAGATAGCCAGGGAAACACACAGTTGCAAATGCTGTATCAAATAACCCACACTACAGAGCCTGGACGAGGTACTCCAGCAGAGTGGGAAGGGACTGATGAACTTAGAGAAGGACTTGCAGAAGACACTGGGCTGACAGGTGGGATGATTAGACAAGGTGGGTATTAAGGAGGGCACATATTACATGGAGCACTGGGTGTTACACATAAACAATGAATCATGGAACACTACATCAAAAACTAACAATGTACTGTATGGTGACTAACATGATGGAAGAGGAGGAGGAGGAGGAGGAGGAGGAAGAGAAAGGAAATGACGTGTGCAAAAAACGGCCAGTGATAGGAAAGAGCCTGTTCCTTAGAGAGGCTGGATCGGGTGTCCAAGAGGGACAGAGGGGCCAGATCATGAAGACCCAGGCATAACCTGGCCAAAAATGCCACTTTATTCTGTAGGGCACGAGGAGACATTGATGGACTGTCAAGCAACAGGGGACGATGGACAAGAAGCATGGTACCAGGAGTGGCAACGTTCAGAACGGAACCCAGCTTTTCCTTGACTTCTCTTGCTCTGAGTGACCCATCATCCCTTATGTGCTTGGTCCTCTCCAACTCTGGCCTGCCCTGGCCTCCCCAGTGGCTCTTTGATTCTCTTACTTCTGAACGTTAGTTGCTGTTCTCTCACTCAACCACTTAAACTTGTCAGCAGCGAGGGCCAAGGTCGTCTGTGTGTGCACTGTTAGAAGAGTGCAATGAACACAGATGAATAAGAGGTCGTCCCTCCCCTTTTGATAAAGATTCTGGGTCACATTTTTATTTTAAAAGCAGATATTGATGAGTCATTAACATTCTTCTCTCTGCAACAGTAAATTATTTAATGCACATGTGAGTCTCAGTTAAGTCTGAAAACACTTGTGGCATGCTGGTTGTGTTAGAGAAAGAGTTCTTATAAGAATCACACAAGCACATGTATGCATCATATATATATATATATATATGTATAAATTTATATAAATCTATCAGTAGTTGGGGGCATGGTTGATGCTCAAAAAAAAAAAAAAGGAAACTGAAGGTGAATCCAAAGTCTAGTTGGCTGGTAGGATTTTAATCTCATTGATAACCTGCAGCACTGAAGGTGATGGGGGAGGAAGGAATTATTGTCTTGAGGCAAAGAGGCCTTTCTATACCTAGTAAATTACATCCCACAGGTGGACACCTGCCAGTCAACCCCAACCACAGAGATCCACTGGGGTCTTCCTCCTGAGCTGCAGACTGTGAGTGGGAAGCAGCCTTCTCGGCTGTCAGATAAAGTAGGAGCCCATTTAATGCACCCAGCTCAAAAGATGTTGGACTACCCACTCCTTTTTATTCAATTTCCCAAGAATAAAAAAAGCCATATCATGAGTCGGTGACTGCTGCTTCAAGTTTCCTGTAAAAGGCCTCTAGAAGGAATTGGGAAATGCATTACTATTTGAAACCAGAGTGTCCTGAATCCTAAGGCATCCATAATGATACAAGTGTAACAATTCATTTTTGTCCACTTCACCTTTAGGGAGAACAAAACATTCCATACGTGATCTAAAAACTTTACTCTTAAAATAATGAAGCCCCATTTTCTTCAGCTTTCAGAATATCAACCCAATTTTCATTTGATTCACCGTAATTATTGCTCTAGTTTTTTGTTCATCAAAGTATTCTTCTCACACAGAGCTCTCACACTCTCTGTACATACTTTACCCAAAGGTTCATTTAAATAAGGTTCCTAAGGATGTGCTGTTTTGGATTTTTAAATGAGGCAAACTTCAAAGTTCATTGCAAACAAAAACCAAATATGAGTGTCCCTCCTGTGTGTGGCAGACAGTAACGGTTCTGTGGAATTGGGTCCTTGATTCTCTGGCATTTGACGCCGTCTATTCCTGACATGGAAGACAAACCCAATTATAGCAAATTTGGGGGAAAATAACAAATTAAGTGTGGTATGAATAGTCCACAAAAGCAATGAAGATGCAGATCAAATGAAGACAAGCAGGACCTGCTCACCTCTACACATCCTACCACTGTTCCCTCCTGACTAAAATACTCACGATCATCCAATTGTACGGCTTTCTATCAAATCTCTACGTTTAAGTATTTCGACATTTCTTCCTTTACCTTTGCATAGTCATGCAAAAATTCTATGACAGTGGCAATAGTACTGAAATTGATATGCAGTTGAAAATTATCTCTGCCATTTACTGGTGTGTGGTCTCAGGCAAGTTACTTAGACAATCAAAGCTCTATTGGCCCCCAGGGTTGTTGTCAGGATTAAACGAGAGGAACAGTGCTTAGCCCAAGTGCAAATAGGGGAAGAACTCAACCAATGGGTCCTCCTACCAATAATATTCCAAGTCAGAGATCAAGATGCTCTAACATCCCTTGGACGCCTGGGTGGCTCAGTGGGTTAAAGTCTCTGCTTTCGGCTCAGGTCATGCGCTCAGGGTCCTGGGATTGAGGCCCGCATCAGGCTCTCTGCTCAGCAGGGAGCCTGCTTCCTCCTCTCTCTCTGCCTGCCTCTCTGCCTACTTATGATCTCTCTCTCTCTCAAATAAATAAATAAAATATTAAAAAACAACAACAATAACAAAAACAACAACAAACCTTGTACATTTGCATTGCCAAAGTTAAGGACGTTAAATCTTACAGTATACTACAACTGTGAACCCACGTACAGCCCAGCAATGACCATTTATTATGATATCTTTCATTACATTTGAAATCATTTTCTTCCACTTTTAAAAAAATTTTATTTGCACAGTATTTTGAAAGAACATGTCAGAATCTTAAGGGATGAGCACTCATTTCTCCTACTTAATTTGAACGGTGGTACACACAGCATCATTTCAAACTGTTCTCCACTCTAATGTAGTTTGAAAACCATACCCTGGGCAAGTTAATATTTGCCTGTTCGATTTTTCAAGTAATTAGTTATTTTAGAAAAACAGCCTGAGCAGAAACCAACTCAAGGCTACAAATGTGAGATCAATAAGGACATAACCTGAATTGTAGAACTCGGTGATGGCCTGCTCTCACTCTTGTACCTTAAATGGCCATCTCTGAGCCAGTGTGAGGGTTTATGAACAGCCTATGAAGACCACGAATTCGGGGTCCACAAGAAAAGCCAGGGGGCATCTTGGAAATACTGTCTCACTTTTTACTTCCATGGAATGCTTATTCCTTCTATGATGATCATTTGCATTTTTCTTTTCAGTTGTCAGTAGATTACCAAGGTCCCTAAGCAACGCACTATCAACGTGGAAACCAAAGGAAGGGAGTTTCACGTTGTAATTCAAGGAGCTTACAGAAGAGTTGGACTGATGTATTGTAATCACCTGCATGATTATTATTGGACTGCCTGGTAATTAGGTGTGAATGACCAGTGCTCACGTAAATGAGCATAATGCAACTCTCACCAGTATCGAGATTATTTAAGACCTTATACAATTTACAAACGGTGTTCACACAATATCTCATTTAATTAATTTTGCCTTTCTTTTTAGACTGTACGATGCTACTTTTCAAGGGTCATCTGGAGGAAAAGCAGAGGGAATGTAGTTGAGAAAAGAGGGTGTCTGAGATTCTCAGTGCTCCTGAGGGAAGCAGTGTGGTTTTCATAAACTTTGGAGGAGGGTTGAGAGCTACTCAACTCTGGGGTAAAATCCGGACTGCCATGATTTTGCTCTGTGACCTCATATAATATTCTGAAATTTTCTGAATCAAAGTTTACCTGGCTGTAAAATGACAATGTGAGACGACCTGCCGTAGGTCAAGGTCATTACGGATATTATGGAATCGCTTACCAGATTGTTACAAAAATGACCATATGCAGAAAGACTATGTAGTACCTGACTCAGGATCAAGAATGGTTTTCTTCCTTTACTTTTCATCTTGATATTTAACCTACAGAAAAAGGAACACACCCTTCTGCTATTGGAGGGCCCAAGAAGTCTGTTCTGGCTATTCGTGGTTTAGGTCCCTGAGAAATCAGGACACAAACAAGAAATATGTTATCTACTCTTTCTTGACTTAGGGCAGGCTGGCCCTTACCCTCTGTGGCGAGCTTCCTCTGGGAAAATAAAAATGTGAAATGAGATGGAAGTGACACAGAAGGGAGAGTCTAGGAAAAGAGAGAGGGGAAGAGAGAGAGAGATAGAACTGTCAGAATGTCACTCATAAGGAGGGGACCCGATGTACTGAGACCAGGATCTAGTAAGCTCTCCTCTCTTGTAAAGCTGAGCAGACACACAGTCTGAGGTCACAGCCCCTTCTCCCAAACATTACTGAAGTTCAGACCTTGCCCAAGACTCCACAAACTAGCATTTAATCGAGATGATCAGTCAGGGGGAAGAAGGTTCTACTGCCAGCACACAATCCTACATACGCATACACCTCACAATCATTAAACACACACGCACACCACAACTTCTCGGGAACTCTGCCTGCCTCAAAGTGTCTTTGTGTATCAATACAGAATAACGCTAGCAGCCCATGTCATAAGATTATGACAAACTACGCTGAAATAATGAAACGTTATAATTACCAACTGCTAAAGGAATATGGCTAGATAATATTACCCATAAATTAAACTTCACCATATGGCTTTCAGATTAGTCGTTTACTGAACAACTTGGCAACATGTTCCATCAAGGAATATGCTGTTAGAGTGGCAACAACATTGTTTACCCCATTATTTGGGGTCTGCTAGTAGCCTCCTAAAGACTAACTCATCAGATATAAATCTATAAATAAGTTAAGCCACATATCCAGACACCTGCCCCCCACACACATAGCCTTCACCCCTTTCCTAGTTCCACACAGCTATAATTTCAGCAAGTTCAGAACCAGCTGCTTCTATTCTTCTTCTTTCTCCACCCCTGGCTCTTTGGCACGAAACTGTATACCTGTCTCAGAGCGCCCATCAATCAGATCGACAATCTCCATGGAATGATCACTTCTCCGCACTAGGACTTCTGGGTCGTCCTGGCAATGACTTGGCCGCTTGTCAATTCAGGCTATTTGTGCTCAGTCTTCCTATGTAGACACCGTCCTGCCATTATAACAGTGGACTCCAGCACTCTGCTGTTATTTCCGTCCAACACGGACATGGAGGAGGGAGCATCTTCCAAGAGAGGTAAAGGGATGCTTAGAGAGCCAAAGCTCTCAATACATGAAAGGTGGGCCTGCTCATGTTGCAGAGTCCTAGAGGGGCCCAGGGAGCAGGCCAGCAGGCACACGGCTCCAAAGCACGTTTAATTTTATGGTGGGCTCCACGTGTTTGCACCGTGGGTGGGCGCCCATCGGCTTCTTGTCTCAGGAAGAACAAGAGTTGGGTAGAACTGGTGGTGAGATAAACAGATACAACAAATTTGTTGGTTGAACATAAATTTTGCAATGCTAATGATTTCTGGAAACTTAGGGTAAAGCAGCCATTCACTGTGATTTATGGAGATCTAGAACACAGGTCCTCGAATCCCAAACTCCCATGCCTTTCCCAAAGAGGGCTGGTGGCTCTTCCACACCAATGTCAAGCACCCACAAATATCTCCCTCGATACAATTCAATAAGTAATACGAGAGCCTGAATGAAATAAAGGTACGGTTGCACTGAGGAAGACAGACCATCTGAGCATTAATGGAAATAGTACAACGTCACTTTGCTCAGCAAATGCTTTTTGAGAACATCACGCTTAGGGACACAAAGATGGATACGAGACAAACCCTGGTCCCTGAAAGCTTACAGCTGAGCATAGGGAGATCAGACTTCCACAGAAATATATACAAATCAAGGCAAACAGTGATAAACACTCTCTTGGGAAGCACAAAGAACAGCAAAGAGTTGACATGAGGACGCAACCGTGTGGGGCTGAAGTTTCTGAGGACGGCTTCATGGAGGTGGTGCCTTTCAAACCAGACCTTACGAGACAGTTAATTTGTAAAATGTTTCTCATTCCCCTTTTCTGAGCCCTACTGCCTCCCCCTACACCCCACTATGCCTCTTCCTGTGTGAGGTCTTCTGCACGGGCTAGAAACAACCCTCCTCTCTCTCTCCATTAACACTGAACCATTATTCCTCAAGAAGCCTTCTGTGACTCCAAGCTGAACTTGGTCACCCCACTATCACAGCAACTTTGCATTTACTTGGGCAACTTAGTAAAACGAAGAACTGGCTCCCTTGTGGACCCCCAGTTCCATTTGGCCACAATACCACCTTAGAGCTAGCTCAATGCCTACAAAGGAGATGCTTGGTCCTGATTGGCCAGGGGACTAAGGAGTTAGAAGGATCTAAAGTGTACAAACAGAAACACTGAAGCTTGGATGGGAATCAGTTATAGTTTATAGCTAAACAAGCAAACATAGAAGGGCGGCAGTGGGAGAAATTGGGCAGGTGGGGCAGTTTGGGGCCCCACTGTTTGCTGAACCGAGACTCATCCTTGCATGAAATCTTTCTTGTTCCTACTGGTCCATTATAGGTTCTTTTTAATAGATGGTGTAGCGAATTGACTCTAAAAACTGTGTTCCACGTGGTATTTGGGGGAATTAAACCAACAGGAGTTTACAGATGAGATTAGGATTGAGAAGACACTTGTGTTGGTTACTTGGCTATAGTCTCTCAGCCCTCAACCCATCCTCTGTCCTGTTTTCTTTCTTTTTCCTTTTTTTTTTTAGATTTATTTATTTATTTGAGAGAGAGACAGTATGCAGGGGGGAGGGGCAGAAGAAGAGAGAGAATGTCAAGCAGACTCCATGCCCAGCACAGAGCTCCACAAGGGACTTGATCCCAGGATGCTGAGATCATGACCCATGCCGAAACCAAGACTCAGATGCTTAACTGAGCCCCAGGTGCCCCGTCTTGCTTTCTGTTGCAGACCCTTTGGGGCAACAAGTACCATTTCCCCCCACCAGCCAGAAGCCTACTAGGGTCAGCTGGGACGAGTCTTGTGGAGGAGCTGGGAGGCAGGAGGAGAGAGAAGGAGCAGGTCCCTCCTGCTTGCACACCCTTCTCAAGGGCACTGGACTGGCCACGGTGTTTCCTCTGACCAGCAGTACTGGGTTCCATTCACCAGATGTTTCCACAATCCCAGAAGCAGCCTCAGCAGACCCTCCGCCTAACGCTGCAGCTGGCAGTGCCCACCCCAGACATCTCTGATATTCAAAGAAGCCCAACAGCACTATTTCCTCCAAAGGCTGAGTCTCTTGCCTTCTACCTCTCCCTACCTTCAAGTTTACTCACCCTGAAATGCATAATTGCTTCTTGCAGTTATTAGCTCTGTGTTAATCCACAGTTCCCTTCCACCCACCTACCCGCCCGATTCCAACAATTCCTATATTAAATCATCTCCGTTAAAAAGAACGTGGGTGATCTGATTTTCTGACACCGATACAGCACTGACCACCGAGAGGCTCCTTAGAAGGCTCATGCAATAGTTGGGGGACAAACGGAGAAGCCCCTGAGCAAAGCAGAGGAGAGGGAGACTGAAAACAAAATCATAACCCCAGTGAATGTGTATTGGGCATGAGGCCCACAGGCTTGGTATGAAATATGAATTTAATCATTAGAACATTTCTGCGAGGTACAGCAATAGTCTGATCACACACAAAGACACCGAAGCACAGAGAGGTTAAGCATCTTGCACGAGATCACCAGCATGATCAGAGACACTGATGGAGACCTGCTTCTGTACCTAAGCACTTGGATGCCTGCCTTTTACCCGGCTTCCCCACCCCCACAATGACTCACGGAAAAAATGGGCAATCTATAGAAAGTAACATAACAAGAGCCAAAAAACTAAAAAATGGTAATAAAATCTGAGAGAAAAAAAATCCATTTTGACGAGGGGGGTGTGGAAAAGTGCCATGGGTACGTTAGCACATAAATATTCAATACACCTTAAGTGCTTGACTTCCCAGCTGCTAATTGTTTTCATTTCCTTATTTATATTTGGAATGACTTTGATTTAAAAGGGAAATAAACTAAAAGGTGCAGATAGCAGATGTAATCCGTGTTTGGATTTACTGGATGCTTGAATTTTGACAACTAGAAACCTAGTGGAGCAAAATAAGAGAGAGTAGACTTTCTTTCTCACTGACTCTCATCTTTCCTTGGGGCCATATTAATGTTATTAATACACAGAAATTTTAAAGTTCTTGAAAATGAGGTAGGGGGGCGCCTGGGTGGCTCAGTTGGTTAAGCGACTGCCTTCGGCTCAGGTCATGATCCCGGGGACCCAGGATCGAGTCCCACATCGGGCTCCCTGCTCAGCGGGAAGCCTGTTTCTCCCTCTCTCACTCCCCCTGCTTGTGTTCCCTCTCTGGCTGTGTTTCTCTCTGTCAGATAAACAAAAAATTAAAAAAAAAAAAAAAAAAAAGAAAATGAGGTAGAGTGGTCTCAAAGTATAGCACAGCTTTATAAAAGGCAAATACACATGATATAGAATATACTTCAGTCTCTGTTGGTTTCTGACCACAGGTGCCTGCATACTTAAATAACAAGTAAAGTGACAGACTGAAGCTCAAAATTAAACATGAACTTGAGGAAAAGACCAGACACTCATGGAATATTTAAGCACCAGTCATTAAAAAGAAGGCCATGAGCAGCAAATTACCTTCCTGACCTGAAACACTGTTATCAGAAATATGGGAAAAGAAGCCAGTAAACAGAGGGCTTAGTAGCCCATGGTGTCGAGTAGATCAACGGGGGTCAAGCCCATGTACTACTATGTCATATTTATTATTAGCAAGTATCACATCTTTATAGGAATGGCAAGTTTGCTGCTCTTTGCCTACTTTCAGAATCTCAGAGAAACAGCCTACCTCCCAATTTCCCTTCCGAAAAGTTGAAGCAGCCTAGGGAAAGAGAGGCAGAAGAACCCGGGATTGGGGGCCAGACATCTCTGACCCGGAGAGTCTCTGTGACCTTATTAATTGGAATTTCTTCATCTGGAAAAACAAGATACTATCAACTTCCTTGGAGGACTTTGGAAAGATTGAGTAAACATTTGGCAATGTTTATGAAAAAACTCTGCAAAACGCTCTGTGAGCTCCTTTCATAATTTGTGCTAATACTATCTTCTGGGGCATTGACAGGTCATGAATCCTGCCTCCACAGAGAAGAGAGATGAGGCTGATCTTTCCTTATCAGACTTTATATTGGAGCAAAATGCGTGAACTTCTTTCCTAGACTGTGAATTCATAAACCAGACACTGGAAACACACTTAGGAGGGAGGGATAGCCTATCAGCAACCCTCAAAAACAGAACGAATGGGGTGCCTGGGTGGCTCAGTCATTAATCATCTGCCTTCAGCTCAGATCATGATCTCAGCATCCTGAGATCAAGTCCCGCATCACACTCCCTACTGGGCAGGAAACCTGCTTCTCCATGTCCCACTCCTCCTGTTTGTGTTCCCTCTCTCACTGTGTCTCTCTCTGTCAAATAAATAAAATCTTTATAAAGAAAAAACAAAAACAAAAAAACACAACAAACAAAACAAAACAAAATGCTTCCAGGGCAGACATGTCAATTGTCCAGGATCCAAAACTCACATGACATCCATGACAGCTGCTGGTCCTATAGAGGGGAACCCCAGACACTGTACTGGACAAAACCCCGGCTTTAGATGGGCAGTCAAGGATGGGAAAAATGCATCGTAGATTCAAAGACACTCTTCAAGCGCAAATTGCATGCTTGGGTTCTGAGAATATGCAATTTGCCACTATCCCCTAATTAAAGTTTTGGAAAATCCCAAAATACGAATCAACTGTAAAAGCTAGGTCCAAATGGCATAGTGTCTCTGGGGTGTAGCCTTCAAGCCTGTCAGGGTTAGTGTGGTGGGACAACGTCTATTTCCACACAGACTGAACTTGGCTTCCATCTAGGTTCTCTCACTCACTCACTGTGCACCAGTCACTAAACCATCCTTGCTTTATTGTTGTCATCGGTGAAATAACAGTCACGGTGTCTACTTTCCAGAGCTGCTGAGAGAATGTGATGGCCACGAGGTACAAAAAATGCTTAATTCGGTGTCTACTGCCCTCACACTCAGGACACCTCAGAGAAGTGGTGGCCTTCTCACACCCACGTTTGCAGAAAGACGCCGAATAACCAGACAGAAAACTGAATACATTCAACCCCATGTTCTTGTGTAGCGTCTGACAATCATTCTGGTCACAAAGTCCTGCATATCAGGGACATGATATTAAATCCCAATATCCATCTTTAGCAAATACAGTTCTCACAGAAGAAAAATGATCTTTTGATCCAGAAAAAACATGAAGTAGTGCAAAATGCTACATCTCACACACAGTCACAATACTTATGTGGAGAAAAAAGTCATATTTTGGGGTACACCGGGTTTGAGGCAGAGAATGAGGTCACAATAACCTTCTGAGCACTCAGAATATACTGTGTGTAGAACATTCTGCTTGTACTGCTCTCAAGGCAAGTTGAAAAGCTTTCACTGGTGACTTTTTTTGTTTTAAGTTTAGCTTTATTTCTGGTAACAATAAGACAATAAAATAAAATAAATAGATGTGAAGAGGTCTTCTGTAAATTAGCCTTTGAACTAACTCTCAATAGCTCTTAGGGGTTGGAAACCAACACCAAGGAAAATCAATATGCAAGGGTAGGACATGATCCATGTGCTCAGAGAGCATTTCTGAAACTGTAAAAAGCAGGCTAGGAGGCTTAGAGTATAAACTGAATGTTTTGCTTCTGAAATGAAATCCTTGGTGGGTGAAAGCCACTTTGTGCTTTGAAACCCTATTCTTGGCAGGTGTGGGCCAGTCTGTCCCACAGGCTAGCTGTCCCCCTCTTTGGAAGGGCTGCCTCTCCAGGCACCTGTGCCCCCACAGAATGCAGGTCCTGCCCTGCCCAGGGGCTCACCAAGGCTTCTGTGCTTAGATAAGACTCTGGAAAACGAGAGCTGTCCAATTGCTGGTTGAGCCATTGAGCCGTTGAGCTGCTGAAGGAATGTGTGACTAAGCAGGGAAAGAGCTCCACTGGTTATCTCTAGCCTGGAAGCCCGGGTCCACCCCTCTATCACTTACCAGGGACTTACTTCCCAGCCCCTCAATTCTTCATCTGTGAGACGTTTCAAGTGTCCCCATGGTAGGAAGTCCGATCCCTGGTGTATCACTAAAACAGACCATTCACCAACCTTTGCTATCCAATTTAACGATCACCTTGGTCATGAACATGGTTTGCCTTACAGACATTAATGTTCCATGCCATGTTTTTAACAACTTGGTTGTTGAATATTATATTGCTATATGATACTTATTATGTAAAGGTTTCCTATTGCTCTAGACTCATTTTTTTTCTAACTTAAAAAAAATAATTGTACCGATTTAATATTATTGGTATCAATATTTTTCCCCCAAAGAAAAATTCTGAGTTGGCTCACGGAAACTCAATTACCATTTTGGATGTTTTAAGATATTTTGGATTTAGTTTTTATTTTAAAATTGACAAATAGTTCGTGACATCTTGGATAGAAACTGAATTACTAATGTTTTATTTGACATTTCCATTAGAAAAATGCCATAACGAGAGAAACAGAATTTTAAACTTAAAGCTATATTATCCAGAAAGCAAAAAATGTATTTACACACTCATTATTTCTCCTAAAAAGAAATAGGATCTGTCATTCCCCATAAGCTAAGAATTATCAGGCTATCAGCAACCTCAACTCATTAAGTTAAAGGAATTAAAGAAGCTGATCATTTTCTCCAACAAGCAGAGAGCCCTAGGATATTTCAAGAAAATAAGGCATGGTTTTGGGTGGATGTCACTGACAGTCCACCCAGGAGGGCTCTCTTATAGAGAGTGAAGAGGCCAGTTTAAGCCCCTATATGACGACTCATGTTGGCCATTGATTGATGTGGAGATTGGTAGTAAACATTCAACTCTCCTCAAAGCTTGAGATTGAAACAAAATGGCAGTGCCGTTCAGAATATATTAGATTATTTGTATTTGAAGGAACTGTTAAAATATATTGCAGAAAAGACCTAAAATTTAGTAGTGCTTGAGAGAGGAGGATCAGAGAAGATACATCTTTCCAAAATACTAACATTGGAGAGAACATTGCATTTGGCTAATACCTTACATTTCCAACCTTTATAGAGCAGATCTCTTCTGATATATTCTCAACTCCCCTGTATTTGCCAATGTACCAATCCCAGTCAGGTTTCAACACCCAGTTTAAATGCCATCTACTTTCAGAGGCCTACATGATTACTTCCTTTCCCTTGTTGCAATTAATTTCTCTAAAATACTTCTTTTGCAGGCAGCTCCAGCAAGCACAGGCTGCCCTCGGGTGAAATACTTCACCTGTCTAGGTGTCGGTCCCCCATTTTTAAATGGAGGCTAGTAAGAGCATTTACTTTATGGACCTCCCGTGGACATTAAATGGGGACATCTTTATGAAAGGTGTTAAACCAGCTGCCATTTGGAAGACAGCCTGCCCATTGTGGGTGCTACAGAACTATTTCTTAAAGGAACAGCAGAAACACATCTCCACAGTTACTCAGCACCATCTTTCTCTTCTCTTCTGGCCTGGAAGATTTTCTCCAGATAAAGACAATGTCTCCAAATCTCCATAGTTAGCCAATGATATCTATTTTTTTTTCCAGTGGTAGATATAAATATCAGGGTGAAGAAATGCTCTCTGTGTTTCAGCAGGAATTAAGCTCAGCCCTGTACCAGGGGCAGATGTATCTCAAAAGAAGCATGAGGTACAGGCTCAGGGACATACAGACTAGATGCGGTGGAGACACAGCTAACGTTGTGCTCCCAAGCGGTGTGGTCCACACTGGGGAGATGGCTTGTGACGGGTCAGAGCACGCAGGCCTGGACTGGGGCTAGGTCTCAGAAGAGACTGGCCAATGGGTGGGGCTCACGCAGGTGGCACATGGTTGGAGACAGTGTGTGAGCCACTCATCTTCCACCCTCACTTCTAGGGCACCTTGTGCATCCTCACTGCTCTCCAGTGAACTGAACTCTGGTGAGAACCATGTCCAGGATGCCAAAGCCATGACGCCCACTGTGGGACTGCAAGAAAGAAACAGTAGGAACAGGGCTTCTTAGGGAAAAAAAAAACCTGTCTGCAGATGGCCCCCCACCTTGTCTTGTGCTGGCCACCACCCTCACTGCCTCTGCTGACCACCCTGTGACCTCATCCCTATCCTCTGGTCCTTCCCAGTTACATCAGCATGAGTTTCTACTGCTCCTTTTGATTTAAATATTAGTTTCCAAATAAAATACAGACTACTTCACTGTGTTTTGAACTGCCTCATCCAAAGTACAAGTTTTAAACACTAATTTTCCGTAGACAGTTTTGTGTATTTCTCTCTCCCCCTCTCCCCGCCCCGGCACCAACCATACTCAGAAATGATTAGGTGAGTCATACTAAACAGATCCAAAAGAAGGCGCCTTTCTTTCAGACCTTCCCCTCTAATACCCCAAACATTTCATTACCATCATCTCTACAGAGCCTAGCCAGAAACTTGGCCTCCTCTGACGTTTAAACACACCACATTATTAAAAATACCCTTCGGCCAAAATGAAGGAAGGGTCAGTGAAATGAACTTAACAAGGGCTTATGCAGAGCACAGTGATTTCTTTGACTTGGAGAAGGAAGGGAACGCTGATGGTTCTGACAGCCAGTTCCCTTTACTAATCCGCTGCCAGGCTCCATCAGACACAAGCGTCTCCTGTCAGATGTCCTAATCTCTCTCCATTTTGCTGTCACTAAAACATGAGAGCTGACTGCCATAACAAGGCTTATCTCATGACCAAAAGAAAAAAAAAGAAAGAAAAAATGAAGAAAGTCAACATTCCTCAGAGAGATATGGCACTTTCCATTGGTATTAAGAGGAAAGTAAAATTAGAACCTTAGCAGTCCCCTGGTTTTTATGGTAAAAGACAGGCATACACTATTTTCAGGCTGCTGCTAATTAGAACCTTATTTGGACTGGAGCCCTCTGCAAGGAATCAACACATCAGAAATGGGCAGCTAACAGGGAGGAGACAGTTTCTGGATAGGATCTGGGGGATAGCAGCCCAGTTTCTCTCCTCCCAGATAACACGGCTTCAGTGCCTAATTGACCGTGCAAAAAAAGAACATTGTTTTGAAAAAGAAGGCACCTTTGTTGGGGTCCACAGAAACTGCTCTGGCTTCCTACCTCTAGGGAGACCTATGTTTAACTGTGGTTTTTAACACCAGCTTTCTAAATCTGTATCTGTCACAGGAGTGAACCATACCCTAGAGTAAAGCAAAATTCACCAGGAAAGCTAGAACTTCTGCTAAGGGAAAACAAGAAGGGTGTACAAAATTCAAGTACGAGCTCAGCAGCTTGGCAAGACATTCTTTATCAAGAAAGAGAGAGCAAATCAAATTATTAACTACAGCAATCCATTGACATTCATGAGATCTGTCGCAAGACTTCCATAAATCTCCAATGTCTGCTATCACTATAATATGCTTTTACCCCACGAGAAGCAGCCATGAATAACTCCCAAGAATTAGTGGGTATGGCAAAGAAATCAAAGGAAAGTAAGGCTGCACGGACACACAGCTGCACTGGTTGGGTGGACAGGGAGGCCCACTCAGCAGCCCAAAATTCAAATTTAAGTCTCAGCAAAATGGTGACTTGCCAAAGACCCATGGTCCTTCACGGTCATCTTCAAAGAGACAAAATTGTGACATTTGATTCATGGAGATAAGACAGTGCCCCATGCCTAAGAAGGTCATCTAGTCAATGGTGGCGGAGTTCCATCCACTTCTGAGGAAAAGCAATTTCCCTTCAAGACTCGACACCCTTTGTATCCCCTTGCCTGTGACTCCAGATGGCACACGCAGGTGGGAGAAATGCTAGGTGCAGCAGAATCACAGTACCTGAAGAGGCATGAAGAGTACCAGGAAATGGATGACTCACCGTAGTCTCATTTTCTTGAAGTTTTTTTGGTACATTTGCATTGAGGTTTTCCACAAAAATTCATTCTTGACTTTAATTGTGACTTCAGAGTAAAAGTCCTTTGTCAAGTTTCTGTTTCTGCGGAGTACTCACACCGATCCATTCAGGAGGTACAAAAGAAGTGCACACTGTCCTTTGAGAGGCCAGAAACACCCACGTGTACAAAGAACAACACACATTAAAAAAAAAAATACCGAAAAACATGGGATATAGATCCAAGCCGGGGCTATCCAGACATACGCAAGCCTGGCACTTTAAGGGGTCATTAAGGAGACCATGTTATCGGAGCAAAGGGTTCGTTCAAGGGCAGGACTAAAAGTCATAGAGTACTCATCAAATTGCTTTAATTATTACACGCTGAGCAAAAACCTTCGCATTCCACCCCCACTGAACTACCAGGAAAACGTCTGCCCGAGAGGAACGCTAATGAATTTATGGCAACCATGGAAATGTGGCCAAGCAGATCCCAGCCACCATGCATACAACCTACAGCAGGCCAGGCTTCATCCCAGTGCAGTCACCACCCCAGCCCCCCCAAGGTCATTCCCCATCGTACCTACTGTCCCCTCCCCTCAGTCTCACAGACTGTAGATTCTAAAGTTTCCCATTAATGCTCTTACTCTCAGTCCCACGTAAAATACATCAATGACGCTTAACTCTAGCTCCACAGTATCCCCCCATCTAACCAATGTTCTGTCTTAAGTCAGAACCATAATATCTCATGGGTGCCTTCCTCCACCATCCTCAGACTCTAGGCTCAGCATCTTTACAGAAAACTCATCCTCCAAAGGGTTCCTTCCGCTCCCTCCAGAGGGGGAAAGGGGATAGTGGTGGTAGCAGCGGGGGTGACATTAGCAACCCGCCATGTGGAAAGGGCGTGGGATGCTGAGTGCTCTCCAAGTAGAGCTGCTCATTCAATGCTCTCAATAGTAATATTGAAACAAGAACCCCCGCCAGCTCCAGGTGTTAAGGAACTGGGTAGAGTTGAAATTTAAATTAGGTTGAACTAAAACCTCCATCTTTTGAGATCACAAATCTAGTCACAATATTTAATTCAGTGCCTCCTCTTTGCCTATAAAATAAGGCACATATTTCAAAGTACCGGCACTGGGACTCTGGGACTGGACTGTGTGGGTTCAGGTTTCAGCGGCACCGTGTACCAGCTCTGTGACCTTGGGCATGATGACTAAGATCCCTAAGCCTCAAGTGATCATTTATACCATAAGATGATACTGCGGTCCCTGTCCAGCATTGTTGTAAGGATTCAAGGGGATAATGCATGGAAAATGTTTACTTGGGGAGCTTAATGAAAACCGATGAGGGCACAAATGGACAGGTAGACTGATAAATGTATGGAAGGATTTGTTTAAGCACACCTTTTTATTTTTTTTAAACATTATTTATTTGAGAGAGAGAGTGTGAGTGAGAGAAAGAACACAAGCAGGGGGAGTGGCAGACAGAGGGGGAAGCAGCCTTCCCTACAAGCAGGGAGCCCAATGTGGGGCCCAATCTCAGGACCCTGAGATCATGACCTGAGCGGAAGGCAGATGCTTAACTAATTGAGCCACGCAGGCACACACTAAGTACACCTCTTTAAATAAATATATCACTCACAGGTAAGGATACCTACTTTATCCTTAATTGTTAGGGTTAAAAATCACTTGCATCCTTTTTTTTTTCCAAAGGAAAAGTGCCTTTTAGTAAAGAAAAAATAATGAGATGCATATCCATTATCATAATTATTATCACCATTATCGACTACGACAAGCAGCATTGATAGAAACTTATTATAAAACCCCAAGAACATTTACTTTGCCCGGTGCCCACCTCCCTCCCCTGCCACACACATGCATCAAACACTGAGGCTACAAAAGAGACATCTGACAAAGGTGTTGCTTTTAAACCTGTGTAACAACAGAGGGATGTTTGTAGCTTGACCAAACTGTAACTGGACCGTGCTGCTTCTGGGGAGCAGAGGATATCCTGGTCCTGCTGCCCTAGACCTAGAAATGCACATGGGTCACTGACACGCTCCCCCCTCTCCCTGCTTTTTCCACATCCCCCTCATATGGATTTTTACCAGTTAATCATTTTGTTTTCATAAGGCATCCTCAAAGTTCCCTCCCAAGACTAGTTTGAGGCGAGCAGGAGGTCTACGACATAAAACCCCAGTAATATGTATGTTTGAGCTGCCTGGGGGGCATGGGGAACGGTGCAAAAGAGGATAAAATCACAAGCAAAGAGTGATGGCAGATGGCATCTTAGCAGCAAGAGCAAGCAGTGTTTTAACTGCTCCCTGATGATGCAAGCTTTTCAGATACTCTGCAGTTCCAACGGATACCAACAGGTTCCCTTTCCAGAAGTGGTATGTTCTCTAACTTCAGAGGACAAGTGCATTCCCAGAGTTTAGAATCCCTCAAAACACTTCAGTTCCCCCAGTGTCTGTCCTCCCAACACACATTTGCTCTCCCTATTAAAAATCTGCTATTTTCACAGCTTGCAGGGCAGGAGAAGAAGATTTGCTGATTCCTAAAAATAATGCTGTTGCCAAGGGAGGCGAACTGTTGCTTTTCTCTTCTTTTGGTCTTCACAATTTGTATCCATTTCTCCCTGTTCCTTGTGTCCAGTAGAATGCAACATTGTGAACACTTGGTAGCTCAGAGGTATACCTTCCTTAAAAGGACTGGACAAGTCATTTCCCTGCACACTCTTTCATATTTCTCCAAGTTAAGAGACCCAAAATGAAAAAGGAAGATATGAGGATGAGGTGCAGCAGGGAAAGAGACCAGGGGCGATTGGGAAAACCAGGGTTTGCAAGGTGATGAGACACCTAATGAAGAACTAAGAGCCAGTGTGTCACCTGCCATGATCCTCTGAGGGCACAGCTGAGCCTGTCTTGATCACAGTTGTACACAGTATTTAGCATAGTGCTGAGCACACGGTGAGGTTCAAATGCACCTTAGAAAAATAAATGAGAACACGCAAGGTGATTTCCATACTGACTGGATAAAAGGGGGTGAGTGAAAACCATGATAAAGTCTCAGAGGACTTCTAACTCAGAGTAGAAAAATCAAAGAATACAGAATAGTACAGGCAATAAAAGGTGTGTGTGTGTGTGTGTGTGTGTGTGTGTACAGAGGTTGGTATACAGAAGGTGCATAAACATATACAGAGTATGACTAGAAAGAAAAAGTTTTCCATATGTGTTTGCATATTTACAGACAAGATCATTTGGAAAGAACCACTATGTTTTAAAAACAGCATTTTGAGCTAGTGGCTAATGCAAAGTAACCAAATTCCATCCCACTTTAGAGTATTGAGCCTTACTTTACAAAATAAACATGACTTAATACTGAACAGGATTCAAAGGTATATTGCATTCTTAATCCCTCAAAATAGCACCGGTGAACAGTTCTGTTAAATAAATTACTATGTAAAAAAATATGTCCTTACTTTATTTAAATGCAAGCCTATCTCATTTGGCCTTAAAAAAAAAAAAAGAAAAGAAAAGAAAAAAGTGGGCCTCACCTCATCTGTGAGCTGCAAGGAAGCCCAGAGAAAGAGGACTGAGGTTTGCATGGATGAAGCCTGCTTTTATGCACGGTGGGACTGTGGACAGCGCTGCTCATCTGTGGGAGACGCCCACAGCCAAGCCCAGAGTCAAGCCAGCTACATCTTGAGCCAGTACCCCAAGCTTGATACATAAATGGTTTTAGTGTCAGGGTAATTGATAAGGCTGGCAAGGATGTTAGGTGGGCCTCAGATCGTTCATTTCTTGCTGTTTCACAATACAGAAGATAACTGGAAGCCATTTTAATAACTGCCAAGTGCACCTTCATCTTTTTCAGGGTCCTCCCTCCCACCCCACCAAGAGATTAACAACATCACCCAAGGACTTCACAAACTCAGAGAAACACTCAAAGAATGTTATATTGCTGATTTCAAAACACCGACAGGCAATTTTAAAATGTCCTGAAGACCTCAACTTCATAATCATCAGGGTTTGGTATGAGGGAAGGCTCCAGAAAGGACAGCACATGGCACCTGGAGGAGCACCAGAGGCTGTCCCCAGAATGACGGGACTGAGAGGAGGAACAAGAGTGTCTACCGCCTATGACCTGAACCGCACAAGGAGGGGGGCAGAGGCTGGGTATGGTGGGGGTGTCTTGTCCTCTTGGTAGCATCCGCACCCACACCTGGGAGCCAGCACCCGCAACACTGCACCCACACCTGGGAGCCGCACCCGCAACACTGCACCCACACCTGGGAGCCGGCACCCGCAACACTGCACCCACACCTGGGAGCCGCACCCGCAGCACTGGCACCCACACCTGGGAACCACACCCGCAGCACTTGTACCCACACCTGGGAACCACACCCGCAACACTGCACCCACACCTGGGAGCCGGCACCCGCAACACTGCACCCACACCTGGGAGCCGCACCCGCAGCACTGGCACCCACACCTGGGAGCCGCACCCGCAGCACTGGCACCCACACCTGGGAACCACACCCGCAGCACTTGCACCCACACCTGGGAACCACACCCGCAGCACTTGCACCCACACCTGGGAGCCGGCACCCGCAGCACTAGCAGCCGCACCTGGGAGCCAGCACCTGTGGAGGTCACACCTGTATAGCCTGTGACGCTGACTTAGTCACAGGGAGCAGCAGCAGCATCAGGACAGCCGGCTGCGCCAGCAGCAGCTCCACCGTGGGCTTTCCCAGGGCTGGTGCGGCTGGTTCAGAGAACATAGGGACTTGCTCAGGAGCACATTTCAGACATAGCCTGAGGCTTCCAGAGCTAAGTCAGGCTCAGAAAGGAGCAGAAAATTCCATAGTTAGTGTGGAGAAGAGAGCCAGAGAAATGCCATATATGTGCTGTTCATGGAACCCCAGTTGGCACCCAGATAACTGAAGGAGACACAGGTGACTCAAAGCTTACTACTGGGTGTCTGGACTCAAATATGTTTCTTTCTTTTACTCATGAAAAAGTGTCATGTCTACTGCACTGTGAGACGGGCAAACATTTCAGAGAATCATAGATGTCAGAACCAGATGGTTCTCTCTATACGGTGACGTCAGAAATCAGTCTACATAAAAACCTTACATTTAAGGGTTTCTCTTCACTCCTGCTGTGGTCCTCAAACTTTAGTAGTGTACATAGAATCACCAAGAGGGCTTGTGAAAACAGACATTTTAGGCCTCAAAGCCATGGTGTCTGATTCAGTAAGTCTTGAGCAAGTGACACTTTTCCTTTCTAGCAAATTCCCAGGGGTAGCTCATGCTGTTGGTCCAGAGACCTGGTGAACCATTTCTTTTCTTTTCTTTTTTCTTTTCTTTTCTTTTCTTTTCTCTTTTCTTTCCTTCCTTCCTTCCTTCCTTCTTCCCTCCCTCCCTCCCCCCCTCTTTCTTTCTTTCTTTCTTTCTTTCTTTCTTTCTTTCTTTCTTTCTTTCTTTCTTTCACTCAGAGCCACAGATGTAAAGAACTAATTTGTTGAGCTCTTCTTATATTCCAGGTACAACATTATATACTTACTTAATGCTAATAATATTCATACGTCTGCATTGACAGACAAGAGTGCCTCACAAAGGTTAAGTAGCTTGTATAGAGTTACATAAGTCGTAAGTGACCATATTTGAAACGTATTCCATAATCCACGTTCTTTCCACTACTTTGCAAAGAAAGGGAAACGTGTCAACAGCACCTCACAACAGGAATCAGTGACCAAGAAAACCTAGAAAAGGTAGTCTGTTTCCTCAAAATTTTTTAAACCCCAGAAAAATCAAAACAGATCCTTTAGAAGAGAAAGAACAGTATAACCTGGATGAAAAAAATTCAGAAACGGTGAAAAGTTGAGAGACGACTTTGCAACAAAGGCTACTCTATCTGGTACTTAGCCCCCATGAGGGTTTTGGAAACCCAAATTCTCATGTCCTGGACATAAATCTACGTCCCTTTGACCAGCAAGCACGCGAACGCTGACACAGTTACAACAGCCAGACGACGCTGAGATGGACTGTGAGAGCTATTTATTGATCCTCAGTGATACTGAGGGCTCTACCTCATGTGACTTTCGGAGACAACAGTGGCCACTTGTGCCCATCACTGTTTTTCTTTTTACTCACATGATTTTTAAGTCAGAGCAGTGGCAGCAATGAAATCACACTGTCCGCATGAGACAGGAACACACTAGTATGTACACGTCCCCAAAATCGACAACTAAGCTGTGATGCTATATTTACTTTAAATAACTTGGTAACAGAAAATTATTAGAAAGATAACCCAGGGGACGCCTAGGTGGCTCAGTCAGTTGAGTGTCTGGCTCTTGGTATGAGCTCAAGTCATGATCGCAGGGTCATGGGATTGAGCCCCATTTGGGGCTCTGTGCTCAGTGGGGAGCCTGCTGAAGACTTTTTCTCCCTTCGCCTCTGCACTGCCCCTCACTCACAGGCTCTCTCTCTCTCTCTCTCTCTCTCTCTCTCTCTCAAATACATGAATAAATAACTCTTAAAAAAATAATAAAGGTAACCCAAGACTACAGTGGTTTTAACATATGTCTGATTCAAAGACTCAACATGAAAAAGAATGCCATCCACAAAGAAAACACGAGCAGCGCATAAACCCTAAGGTGAATGAGATCCTCACACCTTTACTCCCTAGTTCTAGAATGACTGGCACCACTCAAAGTTAAAGCGCCCCCACAATCATCTAGACTCATGGTTCCCAAAAGTGTTCTTTCATCTCACTCATAGGTGAAACTGAGGAAACAAATGACCAAACAAAAAAAGACAAACAAATAAACAAAACCAGACTCTTCCATACATAGAAGAAACTGGTGATTACCCGTGGGAGGGGGGGGGTGCAATAGATAATGGGGACTGAGCATACACTCACTTTGATGGGTACTGAGACATGCCTAGGATTGTTGAGTCACGGTTTTGAACACCTTAAATGAATGTCACTGTATGTTCATCACACTTCATATATACACATATACAATCGTGGAATCCATCACCAGAGATTAGGATTTAGAAAATTTGAGGTGGGGCCAAGGAACTCTGTGTTTCCAAGCATCCTGAGTAATTCTGATATTCATAAGGCCAAATAAAGCAGACTTAGCACAACCTCCTAATTTGGGCAAGGAGCTTCTTCCTAAGAGTATGTAAAAAGTATTAGGGTCGTAGGCAAAGAGAAGTGGTCTTCTGTGTTCTACCACAGACCCCACTGGAAATCTTAGCATGTGAAGGACCTCATTCGTAGGCACACTGGCACCAGTTCCCTGGGAAGAGCCACTGGGAAGCATCGGCCCTGAAGGTTGCCATGGCAGCGACTGACAACGCTAATGCGAATGGTAATGACTGCAGAAACTACAGCATTGCTACTAAGAGTGGATGGAACCAGCCTTCATGGTCACAGACTGTGGTACCAGCGGGAGACAGGGCACTAAGTGGAAAATCCATGGTGGCCAGCTCTGTTGATGGACACAAGCAAGGAGAAGTGTGAAGATAGGGGTGGCTGCCCGGTTTAGCTCATACACATGTTGAGAGACACTTCATGGTGGCTTTCAACTGCATGAGTGGACTACATCTTCCTAATTTTTTTTAAGGTTAGTTGTCCAGTGGAAATTTCTCTTCTTGTTCACCTCATGCAATTTTTGATAATTGCTCTTCTAGCCTTTCCACTGCAGATAAAAAGAAACGTTTAGTATTGTTAAATGTGTGAATTTATTCTATGCACAAAATATTTTTAATAATACATATGTCTATACCTCATATATAATCATGTAAGCGTCTCAAGAATATCAAGTACCCTACAAATCAGTGCTTAACTAAAAGACCTTCTTTTAAAGACTAGAAGGTTTTGTGGTGTTTTTTTTTTCCTGAAGATCTTATTTATTTGAGAGAGAGAGAGAGAGAGAGAGAGAGAGAGAGAGAGAACATGAGTGGGGAGAGGAACAGAGGAGGAAAGACAAGCAGACTCCATGCTGAGCACAGAGCCCAACACAGGGCTTGATCTCAGGACCCTGAAATTGTGACCTCACCCAAAACCAAGAGTTGGACACTTAGCTGATTGAGCCACCCAAGCACCCCTAAAAACTGGAAGCTTTTACACCATGCAAGCATACAAGACCAACAGAATAACTACCCATACCTTTTAGCCTCTCTTTTATTCTTTCTGAAGATACGACTATGAATTACTAAGTAGTAATATTATTTTTAAACGTCTTTTCAGCTTCTTACACTTATCATTATTCTAGCATATGGAAGTATGTTCAGATACAAAAGCTATGAAATATTTTGTGGTTAAATATCTTCACTATAAAAGACAAGATGATAACAGAATTTAATTTCTGGCTCACTTGAGATCGCATTTCACCATTCTCAGGATCGGTAACCTTGAACGGTAACAAACTGGGTGACTATGGGCCGTTGGAGCTACTGACGATTCAGTCCTTTCAAAATTGCATTGAAAACTAATCTGTTTTTAATTAAGAATTAAAATTCATTCTTAATCACTTCATCAATTTAACTAATTAATCCTAAAAGGCATAAAATCAGGCTATGGTACTGTCTTGACGTCTTACTGCTGTAACCAGCCTTTGAGAACACAGTGTTCACCAATACCTTTATTCCTTCTTCTAGTGTGTAATAACAAAGTGTAAATCCACCCTGGAAAGAAAAGCTTTTAGCTTCTTAGTACTGCTCCCAGAGAGCATACCCATCTAAATATATGCAAGCTTAAAAAAGAAAAAAAAAAATTCTCTACTTGTGTAATTGGGGTGATATAATGATAGAAATGAAAAAGAACAGATAAAGAATAACATATCATCACATGCTATTCCGAACATCTCTGGGTACAAAATGCATGGGATCCAGACGTCTATCTTATGGCATACTACATTTCTTTTATAAGAATTCTTCTTTTTAAGATTTTATTTATTTATTTGACAGAGAGAGAGACAGCGAGAGAGGGTATATGGGCAGGAGGAATGGGAGAGGTATAAGCAGGGCTTGATCCTAGGATCCTGGGATCATGACCTGAGTTGAAGGCAGATACTTAACCAACGAAGCCACCCAGGTGCCCCACAAGTGAGAATTCTTGAATGTTGGAGCTTAACATTACAGGTATCATCTAACCTAATTCTCTCATGTTCTAAGAGTAAAGAGCACGTCTTTAAAAAGTGACTTTTTAAAAAATTTCTTAACAATAATTACAAAATAAAAGGTGTAGAAATGAGAAAATGTCTAATAAAACCTCTTAGTTCAATGACTAACTGAGAAGGAGCGTGATTGTAGATCCCTCTGTAGTCTGCTTTGCTCAGGCTTGTAAAATGACCCTGTTCTCCTCATTCAGATCCTGGTTCCGGTGACTGTGCATAAAAGCTTTCTCTGACCACCCTCCCTAAGGTGATGCCATCCAGGATATTCTCCTTAGAGACTTATCACCATCTGGAGTTAATTGTTTATTTGCTGCTTGTTTCTTTCTTTCTTTTTTTTTTTTTAAGATTTTATTTATTTATTTGACAGAGAGAAACACAGCTAGAGAGGGAACACAAGCAGGGGCAGTGAGAGAGGGAGAAGCAGGCTTCCTCCCAAGCAGGGAGCCCGATGTGGGGCTCGATCCCAGGACTCCTAGATCATGACCTGAACCAAAGGCAGTCACTTAACCAACTGAGCCACCCAGGTGCCGCTCTCTGCTTGTTTTTTAACCTTAATCAAATCCTTCCCTCTCCTTGCCCTACTAGGATTGAAGTCCCATGCAAGCATAATCCTCCTCTGGACTGTCCCTGGCTCTGTCCCCAGCACCTGTCCCAGTATGAGCTCCAGTGGTGAACGTTTAGCCACCAGCATAGGGTGAGCTTGGCAGAGAAGCTGCTGGAAGCCATGAACTCTACCACCACATGTGTGCACATATGCGGCATCCTCGAGCATTCTCTCAAATTACCAGCAAATCCACAGATTCTCTAAAGCCAAGCAAGGACTCCAAGTTGAGGCCACAATAGTGGTCCTTAGTGCCTTCTCAAGGAAAAGAAAGGAAGGGGAGGGGAGGGAAGGGGAGGGGAGGGGTAAGGGAGCAAAAATAAAAGCAGAAAAGAAAGAAGATTGTATAAAACTGTATAAATATGCATATTGGGGCCTCTCCAGCATGAAAAGAATGTCAAAACAATATTTTTTTCTTAATTAATAGGTTGAAAATGTCTGTCTGAGTCTTTGCAAGGAAAAGGGTCACTGCCCCTTTGTTCAGGCTTGAACCTTTTCTGCATTCTAGAAACAGTAGTTACTCCTATGACTATGGACAGATGAAAGTGAACATGCAGCTTTCAATAAGCAAAGGGAACAGATGATCAATTCTTCACTCACACCACATCACCTGCTTAGGGTCAAGAATGCCTATACTTGCCATGGGAAAGCAGATTAAAGGGGAGGGGTGAGGAAACCAAGAGGGAGGTCACCTGGAGAATTCATTCTCTTTCATTTGATGAGAACACATCATTGATCGCATTTCAGTGTCAACTTTTGAGAGGCCTTCTTTGACCAAGGGATCTAAAACAGTTACCACCAATCCGACTCCCTGATGCTGCCAGACCTGATCTCCAACCTCATTTTTATTCATAACTATTATTTCCTGACAATGCATTATTTACTTACTTGGAGTTTGCTTTGTTGACCGTCCTTTGTTTTGTTGACTGACTTGTCCTCCCTAAGGATATAAGCTCCATTGGGGCAACTTGGTTCCAAGCACCACTGTACCATGGGCCCTAGGGTATGTAGGTACCAGGCTCACAGAAAGTGCTCAGTACATCCTTGTGAGGTGAAAGAATGCAGGTGGGAGCATGGGGTCCCAGAGCCGCCGACTTGCAACCCCAATTCCTTCCCTCCCCCGTGATACTCTGCAGACTGCATACATGATGATGAGAGAGCCCACTTCATTTATCTTGATTGAAAGCATGATGCTTTGAGCCTTTGCCTGTACCTTCCCCAAGTGAGCCATGCTGTCTCAGCTTCAGAAATAAACATCCAAATAAGACAAAGGGTGAAAATATAGCAAAAGAAGGAAAAAGCAATCAAGAGAGGGAATTAGAAGAAATTCAGATTAGTATATTTAAGATTTTCCAAAGGAACAGAAACAAAATAAAGGGAGCAAGAAGTTATGAAAAGTTACCAAAAAAAAGAGCAAAGAAACGGAGGATGATGAGACATAGTCGCAGACGTTTAGAGGGGAAATAGTATGGAGCCATCCATGCTATGTCCCTTTCGTCTGCCAACATATACACGTTTTAGTGAACGGTGCAGACCAATCACGGCCCTGACCCCACAACCTCTTTGGCTGAAAGATCCTTTTGCATTCAGCCCTTGTGCTCAAGGCCCCTGAGGGCCTGGGGTCCCCATCATCATTCCAAGAATATCCTAGAATTTGCTTTGTCTGCTGTTTGGGTCCCATGCGTGGTTCCTACCAGCTTCAAATTCCACCAGAAGCCTTCGGGGGCCCTACTTTTGTGCATGCCCTTGCCTCACCGCTGGGGTCTCCCTCTGTTTGCATGGCCAGGGCTGGTTTCCCTCTGTGCAGACTCAGGCCCTGCCCCTTCTCACTGGGTCATGCTAATAGCCACCTGAAGTCCTACCCATCTCTTCCCTTCTGGGGCCCCTTGCCTCTGGCACCTCATGGTCTCCTTCATTGTAGGACAGAATTGAGCCACCACATGACATCTACACGCAAACCTCTCGTGTCTGAACCCAAATACACCATTTTAATGGAACATGTGGCTCCTGTTGATGGCTGATAGAGAAAAGACAGCTCCCCCGAGGTCCTGAAAAGAATAGGCAAACCCAAGTTGTAATATTAGTATTCAGGAAGGCTGAGGAAATTTGGGACTTTGCTGGAAGAGAGTAGGACAAGATGAAGAGTTGAAACTAAGGAGGCATCCTACACAGATTCTGCTGCTCTCTGTGCTACAAGGCTAATAATTTTCTAGAATGTAGGGAAAGCATTTATTGAAAGAATGCATCATTCAGCTAGAAGCCCATTGTTCAGTGTAATAATGATAACTTAATAAAGGTTTAATAAAACACGGTTTCTTAAGACCCACAACACAGGAGGCTCATGGAGAACACAATATGATACATTGTTCTGTCCATGTCAGATATCCAACTGCAAGATTACAAAAAAAAATCATTTTAAAATATCATCCTATAAGCATAGTTCTGTGGTATGAACTCTACAGATGGAAACATAATAAATCTGCAGTCACTTACGAAATCACTGGGACAGAAATAAAACGCTGATTTATTTGCACTTCTGCTTCCAAGCTGATAATGAGAATATCAGCCTTTAGAAAATTCAGAAGCATGATATTCAGATTTTTTTGGGGGGTAGGAAGGGTCTTCAAACAAATCTCAATAATAAAAAAAAATACAAAACACCAATAACACATTAGGAAAAATTATTTTGAGATAAGTTTGCAAAATACAACAAACCTATTTCAGGGATCTGTAAACCAGGCTCAGAGGAAAGTCGGGCCTGAGTTTTCACCCTGGCTGCACGAGGGACCAGCTCTGTGTCCTTGGGCAACTCAACCTCTCTGAGATCCAGCATCCTAGAGATAAAACAGGCCTAACAATTATGGCTTCATGATGTGGTTATTGGGGGACAAACCCTTCCAGGGCCTGGTGTACAATAAAAGCTGCTTCTCTTTTCATTTACAAGCCATAACAAACTTTTTGTTTTAAAGTCGTCCTTACTTTACAACAAATACTCTGAATAGATACACTTCCTGTGGGATTTTCTTTCATAGTTCTTGATTTAATGGGAACAATATGAAAAATTTTCCTTGTGCCTTGCTTCCTGGCATAGGAATTTTATAAATCTTTTATTTCCAAATCCTCCACATTATAGTCCAGCATGACAGTCAGATCTCTTTCCTCATGCCTCAGCATTTATAGATCTGTGTAAATGAGTCTTGGAGACACAATTCTGTTTACAGAGGCACCACGGCCCACAGTACGTTTGTAAATCAGTTGTTTAGAATCAAGATTTCATTTTCTTATTGCAATGATTGCATAAAATATGTGAGATGCAGGCTCCATGAGCAAATATTTACGGAATCTGTTCTTCAGTTAATATTAATAATGACATTGGGTTTTGGCTTAACCCAACATTTGGGTTGGGGTCTTGAGAGGAAGGTACAGGGATGGCCTGCCATGGAGTGTGGGAAGTGAGTTAGAGCAACTCTTCCCGAACTGGTTGTCATTGGTACAATTTGAAGGAGCTGGATTATTCTTGACATCATTTTATCCCTGTTTATGGACACTCTCCAGACTTCCCAGGGCTCTCTGTACACTCAAGACTAATGTGGTCCCAGGGACCTCTCTGCCATATTTCCCCTGAGGTACCCACCATTTACCCCCCAACCCCTGACTGTTCAATGGCCACACACCAGCACTCTGGAACTTACCCACTCTCATGCTCTCTGCCTCGTTGCCCAAAGCTCCATCAAAGCTTAGGAGAGCAGCAAACTGATTCACGAGCTCACGGAGTCAACGGGCCCATCAGTTCTGAGACCCTAACGAAGGTTTTGCTGCTTTCAAATAGCACGCCTGCTCACTGAATGTAATTCTGTAGTTGATAAAATTGCAGGCAATGTCCCAAAAGAGAAGGATTGTTTTTTCTTCATGGGGAAAATATGTCCATGGAGCTAGTAGACTATTTTCATCTCATGGCCCCAAAGTCCGGCCTTCTCAAGAGTAGTTTTGCTTTGAACAGAGCCTCTGTGTCATCACCTTTTAAAGTTCTCTGCTTTTATTTGGTTGCGTGTTTGTTAATAATAGCACCTGGGTGGCTCAGTGGGTTAAAGCCTCTGCCTTCCGCTCAGGTCCTGATCTCAGGGTCCTGGGATCGAGGCCCACATCGGGCTCTCTGCTCAGCAGGGAGCCTGCTTCCTCCTCTCTGCCTGCCTCTCTGCCTACTTGTGATCTCTCTCTCTATCTTAAAAAAAAAAAAAAAAAAAAAAAACCAAGCTCCAAAAGGGGTAGCAATGATGGTTCAAGCAGCCAGAACTTTGTTTGCTTTTTTTCAGGGGGCAGGGAGATGGTAAATGGGGAACAAGGCAGGCCAGCCTATGGACCATATTGGCCATTTGTAGCTGAAAGGACTTTGTTTTCTCTTCTTGCTAAGAGACTAGCCCAGGAGAAGACAAAACAAAGGCAGATGCTCTTGGGTTTCAAGGTTTAGTCATCAAGCTGGGTATCAGGGGAAGTACCTCTTGTATTATTTGTAAAACGAATGTACTTCACAAACACAGAATCAGAACAGAAACAAATGAAACTTATGAAACGTGAAAGCTATCTCCATGGGGAAAGGTTTGCTCAAAGAATACAAACTCGTTTGCAGAATGTGCAGTTTCAAATAAATTCTGTAATTATTCCAAGGGTCTTCCACTGGAAACAAGAACTATCTGTTCCCATCGGCAGCACTGAAGGAGACATCAATGCCCTTGGTCTGAAGTGTGACCCACTTGCTCTCCTGTGTGGGTTCTTTCTGGTCTCCTTGGTTCTTAAATGTTGGCGAGCTCTCTTTGTCCTCGGACAGCAGAGCACGACAGGTGTGCATTCTCATGTCCCTCCAGCTTCGTGAGCCTCTGGTTCAAAGCATTGTCCTTGTATTGCCACACACTCTGCTTAAAAATATTTACAGGAGGGGCGCCTGGGGGGCTCAGTTGGTTAAGCAACTGCCTTCGGCTCAGGTCATGATCCTGAAGACCCGGGATCAAGTCCCACATCGGGCTCTCTGCTCGGCTGGAAGCCTGCTTCTCCCTCTCTCACTCCCCCTACTTGTGTTCCCTCTCTCGCTATGTTTCTCTGTGTCAAATAAATAAAAAAATCTTAAAAAAAAAATATTTACAGGAGCTTCCTGTATGTTAGAATCACCTGGGAAGATTTTTAAAAATACTGCTACCTGGGCACCATTCTGGGCAATTGTGATTTAATGAGTCTGACATGGGTTCCATTGTGGATGGCACTTGGAAAGTTTCACATGATTCTAACAAGCAAAGTGCTGAGAACCACTGCCGTAGAAGCTGCCCACTTGCCTCAGGATAAAGTTTTTGGTCCCCTCCTCCCTAACCATGGGCACCTTAAATGACATGATATCAAAGGATTTAAACTATCTTCCATGGTTTAGGTATTTTCTCTCTTTCCTCAGTAGCTTAGCATATGCTGTTCCTCTGCCTCCAATACCCCTTTATTTCCTTACCTGGACTATCTTTACTTGCCATTTCTTTTGCTCCAAGGAGCCTTTCCTAACACATCTCAACCAACCCAAGGTGGGTCAGAGACCCCTTTCCTATTGCATTAAAAGGATAATTTTTTTTTTTTTTTAAAGAGTGATCAGGGAGCAGGGAGAGAGAGAATCTTAAGCACAATGCAGGGTTATTCTCTTGACCATGAGATCATGACCTGAGCCGAAACCAAGAATCAAACACTTAACCGCCTAATGTCACCCAGGCGCTGCACGAGATAACTCTTTGTTTCTCACTCTGGGTCTTGTTTGGAAATTTCTTCCCCAGACTCGGTATACAAAGAATGTACCTTCCTCTTTGTTTCATCTGGCACACCTGTTCCTGCCACAGCTGTTTTACACAGGCTCATCAGGCACGATATGAATACATACAAGAACATATATAAGTAAATTATATTTTTAAATAAAATTCCATTTAGTAATAAAGGCACTTGTATCACTGCAATACTGCAAATACATCATCAGCTTTTCACCAATTTTCAAACTCAAACTCACTACCCTTAAATTGGGAGAATTTAAAGGCTTAAATTAAATCTTAATGTAAAGGCCTCAACTCACTGCCTTTGCATTTGCCTCACCATCTGACAAGAAGACACGGCACTAAATTCAATTTGAAGATCTGTTTTCAAAGCAAAATTGGAAAATCCATTGTTTTCCACTGAAATTATTTATAATAGAAAGAAATCATGAACAAAAGAAAGGTGGTGTCACAATATCCTGGGGTCTTGGAGAGAATTCTCATGGTCTGGCTTTTACCTTAAATCCGAAACTACCTATGAAATTCAAATAATAAAATGTAAGAGTTGAGAAACATAGGTGTTGAGGCACCCTAATAATGTGGAAATAAAGCCCAGACTATCTTGACAAGCGTGGTCCTCTGAGGAACGCGAACCACCGCCACACCTTTTCTCCTCTGAGGCAACCCCAGCTTCTGGGCTGCTGACTTTAGAATTTAATCGCAGTTCTATTTTCAGATAGTCGAGGTCATGCCATGACTTGTCAATTGCATTTGGAGGCCCAAACATGAGAAATAATGAAGCCAAAGCAGCAAACTGAGGGCTGCTGGCACTCGCTAAGAGCCTCTGAAATACAAGTCCCATGGCGGGCACTGTGTGGGGTGCTCCTACCCCTCGTAGCATTCATTGCTGGCTGTGGCACGGTCACCTGTTCGCCAGAAGGGTCTGCTCCCTCAGCCACGGGGACGGACAGCCCCACCCAGGCCCCCTGACAATCAGGTGCAGCCAAACATGAGGGAAGCGCAACCCTTCCACACTTGTCCCATAATAATCTCTCACATACCCTGTCTCGAATGTCTCTTTCCTGTCAGGCATGAGAATTCAAATTTTTCACTTCTTAAGGTGTATGTTTGGGATAACATCAGCCACTGCATGGAAAAGAGCTACCATGCCATCTGTTTGAACCCTTAATTCTCTTAGGCGAGGGACATGTCCTCTTTTACAGAGACGAACATGCACACTTTGGCATTTATTCCTTATTATGGCTACCGTGACCCTAACTACTCTGTGGCAAAACGTTGTTAGCCCCATTTTAGGGCTGTGGAGACTGAGGTTCAAAAAGACGAGGAGACCACATGTTCCAAACCCAATTAGAATGATTTTTACTTGGGGCGCCTAGGTGGCTCAGTCCTTAAGTGTCTGCCTTCAGGACATGATCCCAGGGTCCTGATCAAGCCCCACATGGGGCTCCCTGCTTGGCAGGAAGCCTGCTTCTCCCTCTCTCACTCCCCCTGCTTATGTTCCCACTCTTGCTGTGTTTCTCTCTGTCAAAGAAATAAAAATCGTTAAAAAAAATAAAAAAGAATGATTTTTAGTTTATTCTCTTAATTCTCACTGCTGGCAATTTTTTGTAGTGTGTATTTAACCAAACTTCACTGGAAATCCAAATCAAAGCCACAATGGACTTAAGTTTACACGGAAGTGATGAGGTGATCCCCGTTAAGAAGTCCTCGGAAGCCTGCAGGAGCCGGGAGAGGGGAGGGCAGCGAACAGCTCTCAAGGACGAACCAGGGCACATAACCATCGCAAGTGGTGACAACCTTGAGTTCGTCATTTCCAAGCAAACTTGGAAAGTTAAAACCAGCAGATAACACTTGTCTCCCTTCAGCACTAATAGTGAGAAAACATGATTTATGGCATCAGGAATTCAGAAGGATAACCCATCCTCCCTGAGCATCAAAGATGAGGAGGACACAGATCTGGGCTCTACACATAAGGCATTTTATTTCAAATCCAGAACAGATTTAGGAAGAGACCTTCCCTGTTAGTAGATGTGATGACTACAGCTCAAAGCAGCTGGCCGGGACTGAATGTGGCTCTGCCATGCTCATTTAAATCTGCAGCTCACATGCCCAGAGGAGAAGGTAGGAAGCATACACACTGTTGCAGAGCAGATCGAGAGCTTCATGGAGGCTACATGGGGGCACGCGGGCCAGCCGCTCGCCCCAGCCACACACCGTCGTGCAGAAATGTGGGCTTGGCATTGCCTTGCCTTCTACGTTCTAGAACATCATTACGGGAGGCGCCCAGATGCTTAAATGTGGACAACTAGATCCGAGTGACTGGGCTGGCCACCGAACACACTGTGGTCTAACAGCTGCTGGTTTGCAGCTTCTCATTCCCATGGTCATTCCTATGTGGTTGGACTAGTCCACAGTAAGGAAAAGCAGGATGCCTGGCAAAAGCTTTTCCAACCCCACATGCAAATCCCCGGTGCTTGGTAAGCTTCCAAGTCTAGTAAAATCCAGGCAAAGGCACTTTCAGGAAAGTCCAAAAACATGTAAATTCAGCTCTATGTCTGTCAATAGTAAAGTGAGCAGCGGCTGTGTGTTTCCTGACTGGCTACTCTCACGGTCCAGGCTAATTCTAATGTGAGCACTTGCAAACCATGATGGCATTATATTATTATAGGGTTGGGCTCAGAGTAGAATCAGGGTTTGCCTTCCTGAGAACGGTGCCCGGCCTCAGTGGTCCTCATTAAAATCCCCAAGGAGGCACTGGCGACAAGTCCGTCCAATTGAAACACAGAGAGGCCCCCACAGGCTGGTCTCTGGACCCACACTGCCCCGATGCATGCTCGGCTGGGAAAGAGGTGGGTGAGGGGTGGGGCAGGACACGAAGCTTCAGCCACTGGTCCTGTTCACTTCTCACCCTCACTTGCCATTAATTCTGACTGACCACATTTATTCCTAGCCCTCACGATGCAAGGAAGCCTCTGGCTTACCCAGACCACTGTGAATATGTATGCAACTGAACCGAAATTAATACTAATGTACGAGACCACAGAATTAAAACTTTCAAATATAATACTGTGAGAGTGAAAGCTACCTAGATCTGAAAAGTCCAGTCAAAGTTAAGTGCTACTAGGAAAGTGAGTATGACGACAATGCCTCCTACAGCCGTGATATTATGCATATTAAGCACACCCCACTTTACAGGATAAAAATGTTCCAACAAGTTGGTGACCAAAAGATTCTCTGTAAGCACACCCAATCTCCCCTTGGACTTTGTTATCTAATTAGAGCTCTGTGTCTATGGTGGGGAGGGGACAATCAAAGACATGGAACCAAACACTTGTGGCCAGGAAAGAATTTACAAGATGATCAAGGTCAAAGGGATTGAAGAAAAAATTGTATTTCTGCTTGACTACAAAAAATAAGTACTGACCTAACTTTTTAACTCCTCCCACCAGCCACAGTCATATATATACATTTCCTTCCTCCTGTAGACATTTCTTAAAAGGGCAGTAATCCCCTTGGCGGGGTCCTGAGCTCAGTCCCATCAGGAACTACCCGGATGACCTTGAATGAGCCAAATACTTCTTAAGTTTTAATTTCTCTCTTAGAAAAGGACAAAGTGAAGAAGGAGGATTTCTGAAATCTTTTAAAAGCCAATAATTCTCGGGGCACCTGCGTGGCTGAGTTGTTAAGCGTCTGCCTTCGGTTCAGGTCATGGTCCCGGAGGCCTGGGATTAAGCCCCGCTTCAGGAAGCCCTGCTTCTCCCTCTCTCACACCCACTGAGCCCCTGCTTGTGTTCCTTCTCTAGCTGTGTTTCTCTCTGCAAAATAAATAAAATCTTTAAAAAATAAATAACAAATAAAAATAAAAAAATAAAAGCCAATAATTCTCATTTCTTTTTTTTTTTTTTTAAGATTTTATTTATTTGACAGAGAGAAACACAGTGAGAGAAGGAACACAAGCAGGGGGAGTGAGAGAAGGAGAAGCAGGCTTCCCGCCGAGCAGGGAGCCCGATGTGGGGCTCAATCCCGGGTCTCCAGGATCATGACCTGAGCCGAAGGCAGTTGCTTAACCAACTGAGCCACCCAGGAGCCCCAATAATTCTCATTTCTAAGTAGTTACTAGAACTCCTTTTCCCTTTTTTGCCTAAATACTTCGTAATGTTCAGTGAAATTATCAAAGTAGTACATTTTACGGCTACTGTAATTTTCTAGTCTAGATGCCTTGACCTTTTCCCTCATGAGAAGCAGCTCTGGATTTTCTCCGAGGCTCCACGACCCCGAGGGAGTGCAGAGCTCCCAGCAGGGTGAGCAGAGGATGGGAACGGAGCAGGGGCCTGGCCAAAGCCAGAGGAAAGATTTAAGTGTTGTCTGCATGAATCTTTCAAATCAGCTCATGGCTTCCATACTTTTGGGGATTCCAGGAAAATCTCTAATTATTCAGTTCCCCAAATCCTTCCAATTCATGTTATGAACTTGACATTTGTCAGTGGTTTAGAAATTCTATAAACCTGGTTATAAAGACTATGTATATCTTAACTGTAGAAAGCTATCCAAAACTGTAAAATATCCAAAGATGTAAGTACTTCAGATGATCTGCCACCAAATTTCCCGCAAGGATTCCAAAGTGAGAGAGCAGAGCCTGTCATCGTGAAGATAACCTGTACTGCACACATCAGTACATTAATTTCACCCATGAATATGTATGTTACTCATCTGTAGTTTAGCTATCCCCAAATATTCCTTTTCTTTTTTTTTAATATTTTATTCATTTGACAGAGGAAAACACAACTAGAGAGGGAACACAAGCAGGGGGAGTGAGAAAGGGAAAAGCAGGCTTCCTGCCGAGCAGGGAGCCCGATGCGGGGCTCGATCTCAGGACTCCAGGACCCCGGGACCATAACCTGAGCCAAAGGTAGATGCTTAACGATGGAGCCACCCAGGCGTCCATCCCCAAATATTCCAATCCCAAGCTCTGTCCATTTAATACATTGTAACATATGAATACACTTTATAAATCTAGTTACAATGATATATCAGTCCTATAAAATGTGTCTCTCGGGGCGCCTGGGTGGCTCAGTTGGTTAAGCGACTGCCTTCGGCTCAGGTCATGATCCCGGAGACCGGGGTTCAAGTCCCACATCGGGCTCCCTGCTCGCTGGGAAGCCTGCTTCTCCCTCTCTCACTCCCCCTGCTTGTGTTCCCTCTCTGGCTGT